>JAQIBA010000409.1:0-15578 GCA_028293925.1 Brueelia nebulosa
CCCCCCTCCCCAACACCCCCACCACCCCAGGACACCGCCCCGGGACCTCCAACCGCCTCGCCCTAACCTCCTCTCCGTTACGCCCTGTCAGGGCAAAGTCCGAAGGCTTTCGCCAATGGGCGATCGCCTGCAGAGTTCATGTGTTATCAGCGCCCAACAGGCTTGTTTGTCTTCGCTGACGGGGGCTTTTGCTTTCAGCTTACAATCGTCCCGTGCAGTCGCAGAGCCGCTACAGCTACAACAGCCCGTTCAACAGGAACTCGTGGTCATTCGACCGGATATCGGGTCGCTGACGGATCGCTCAGCAACGGGAGCGTTAGTTGGCAAAATGCAAATGGAGTGACGCCCCCCCGCACCCCACGCCCCCCCCCTCGCCCCCTAATCTCCTCACCTCGTTTACTTGCAGGCTTTCAGCTTCCGACGAAAGAACAATTTAATCACTAATTGTTTAGATTAATTAGAGTTAATTGTAATGTTGGTCAAAAGTTTGTCTCATTTTTTGATAATAAAATTCTGAGTTTTATTTTGGGTTTTATTTATTATATCTGAGTATTTATTTATTTTTGGCCTTTTCCTTTTATTATCATCGTCCTTTTCTCTTCTTTTTGCCTTCTCTTCTGTTCTGACTTCTCTTTCCAATCTCTATTTTTCACACAAATAAACAAAAATGGTTTCAGGAAATATGGCGGTTGAGTAAGCATTTTCCGTCGCCATTTTTGCGTCTGATGTATAATCCACTCTCGAAAATCATCGAAAAATGAACAATTCGGGTTGAACCAACTCTGAATTTATAAATATTTGTATTGGAAACGACAAAAAACGAGTCTTGTTTTGTTTTTCCGTGATTTTCAGAAAAACTTTTGTTTCGTTTCAGGGTCATAAAAATTAGAGCGATTAGCAGTCGTGATAAATAGCAAAAGCGCATTAATTGTTATTTTATCTAAGAACTGACATCCGAGAGAGAGACGCAAAATGTTCTCAAACTGTCCCGCCCAAATGTGGAAACGAAAATTAGGTCGTTAATTAACAACGAAGGCGGAAAGGACGTTGCTTCGGTTTCCTTTGCATTTTGACCTTTGCCGTGCTTTTTTGCAGTTTTGGATGAGGAAGCCCCTCCCTATTTGGATTAATTGTTTAATTAATGAGAATTAATTCTTTTTCTGAGAAAGTTCGACATTTCGAGATGAAAAGATAAAGAATATGTTTGCATTGTTCATAAAGTCGAGTTTTTGAGATGAATAATAACTGAATGTCAGTTTAAGAATTAAACGAACTCGAGTTCGCTAATATTTGAGAAAATTAAGCCAATTGTAAATATTAAAATTGGCTGTTGAAATGCACAAATGAAAAACGTTTTGACGCTGCCACGCAGAGTCGCAAAGTCGCGCGAATCCAGGAGGCTTTGGACGTGTCATTAGACAACCGTTTGTTTACGCTTTTGGAGGCAAACTCGACCACCTTTGGTTACTCGGTCTTTTCGTGTTTTCTTTCGGTTTCTCTACTTCAAATGTGAGAATAATGTCGGTGGCGACGTTTTCGCATGATTCTTTAAAGGTTTTCAGCACAGAGGATAATTATTCGACGCCGGTGTCGTTTTCTTTTCCTCCGAATAGTCAAAATTATGGGAGAATCACCTGGAGTGGCGATGGAAAGTGGTTGACGGTTGCTCCCATCGAAAGAGGCGATGGCCCTCACCCGATATTCAACTACTCCGGCCAGCTCCTCCAGCCTTTGAAATACATCACCCTCTCCAATATATCCTCCGCATGCTTCTTCAACTGGACAAACAGAAACATCGCCGTCGGGAAGGAAACCGGTGAGATATTCGTCTGGGACATAAAAGAGAAGAAAATAGCGGTCAAAGTCGAGTATGTGGAGTCACACCCGGTGGATTTCATCGCTGTCAATTCGGACGACACCTACATTGCCTCCGCCAGCATGTCCACCAACAAATTGACCCTCCACGGTCTGAAGACAAATAAAGTCCTCAACACCATCTCCATATTGAACTCCAATCACACCTCCAGTTTGAAGTTCTGCATGGCCAAGAAGAACTACCTTGGCGCCTCCTCTCTCGAAAGCACCGTCTGCGTTTGGGACATCCTCAGGTCAGAGTTCGTCTTCAAAGCCCCAAACTCCCACTCTGGCGCCTGCACCGATATCTCCTTCTCTCCCATCAACTACCAAGTCATTGCTTCTGTCAGTCTGACAAAGACACTCAGAATGCATGATCTGAGAATGGGGAAGCTCATACTTGATGCAGACATTGGTGACCCAATCAACTGTGTTGATATCATTCTGAATGGAGATAAGGTCGCAATGGGGACGACCAGTGGCTCTGCTCTTATTTATGACCTCAGGGGGGATAAAATCCTGACCAGGTTCACCGCCCATCAAGGCTCTGTCCTCTCCATCAAGATGCAGAACCTCAAGATCCCAAAGAGCTACCTGGAGGTGGAGATGAACACCCCTGATCAGGTGGACAACCCCTCCAAGACACTGGACATCTCCGTCAGGGACATCTTCTCCCCCATCAGCGCCAACACAGCCAGGAATCCCAACCACACCAAAACCCTCACACTCCACTCCACCCCTAAGCTCACACTCAGCTCTGACTCCCTCCAGGAAGACTCCTTCCTCAAGAAGGTGGTGTCCCCCCTTCAGCCTCAGGTGACACTCCCCAACTCCCAATCCTCCCCCTATCTCTGCCCCATCCGGGAGGGGCCTGAGCCTTCAGCCCCCTGCAGCCCCCAGGGGGTGGAGGAGATCAGAGTGGAGGGGGCCTCTGGGGATGGATTCCATGTGGAGGACTCCAGAGAGAGGAATTTGTACTACAGTGATATAATCAATGAGATAAAGAACTGTCAGAGGGAAGTGATTAATGAAATGAGTGCCATTAGAAAAGAGGTGAATTTGATGAGGGGTGATTTTGAGAAGAAGCTGAGGGTGGTGGAGGAGAGCTGTGAGAGGGTGTGCAGTGTGGTGTTGGGGGAGTTGACAGAGGAAGTGTATGCAGGGAACTGTGACTCCAAATTGGAGCACATCTCTCAGAGGATTCTGCTGAATGAGCTGAATGAGTCTGTTATGTCCAGTTGTGAAAGGGTTAATGAACAGGTAATGCTGAATGCACACAGGTTGAAACACATTTATGAAATTCTGAGTGGAGTCAAATAGAAGTTTGTTAACCCTTTGAATACAGTAAATATTTCCATGTGAAACTGATTTTTGTTAATTATGTAAAACAGTGCATTTCAACTAATAATGTGTTTTATATTAAAATGAAATGAACAGATTTGTCTAAATAATGTCTTAAATCTTTACAACAGTGATACTTTATATTGTAAATACAAATAATACTCAGTACTTTGTTAATAAATAAAATGGCAAAGTTTAAAAATAGGATTTTGTTTATAGCCAACCTTTTCATGTCTTTTAATCAAAGGGTTGTTCTTTCTTTATTGTTTTTTGATTCCTTTGCTTAATTTGTCCTTTGTGGGGTTTTTCCTTTTTTTCATAGCCTTTGAGATCATTGGAGGTTATGTCACTTCCCTCTTTGATTAGGAAATTTGTAAAAATGGACAGTGAAATTTTACTGAGGAATTTAGGAGTTTTAGAAATTTTTGAAGTTGAAAAGTTAGGAGTTGAAAGTTTGGGGATGAACAGTTAAAAGTGGAAATTTTAGGAGGGAAGTTTAAGGGTGTACTGATTGTATTTATCGACAAAGTATTGTATTTATTCATAAAATGGCGAATCTCGCCATGAATTTAATGTCAGCTATTGCAAAAACTCAAAGCATTTTTATAACTTTTTAGTTGTAACGGATATTGATAACCTCGTATAAAAGTATAAAAGTTTATCAAATGTGAAAGGGCTTTCCACTTATGTTGTAAAATTTCCATTCAATTTTCTACAATATTTGTATTTTTATTTATTATTAAAATTATTTTTCATTCCTCAATGCAAAAATGGTTTTATTGAAGCATTCATTATTTGCTGTTGAGGTTTAGGATTTTTTGCTGTCATTAATAAATTTTACTATTAAATTAGCAAATTATATATTTAAAAATAAGGAAAATCTCGTAATTAACTATTATATTATTTATATAAACATTGAATGAATGCAGATAAATGATGCGGAAGCTCAGTACCAAGAGTGGAACGGCTGGTAGTGCGTGAAGCTCCCGCCAGAGTGCAGCACCCCCTGATTCAGACTCGAACCGCCGGAAGTGAGCACATTCGTCGAGATCTGGCTCAGCCCCTGCCCCCCGCCCGGGGAGGCGCTCCGCATCCCCGTCGGCAGCCCCGGCGACCACACGTGGCCCCCGACCGCCGCCCCGTGCCCGCCGCCCCCCAGGCCCATCTCCACGCTCCCCGCGCTCTGCCCGGGGGGCCCCTCGCCCCCGGACCCCAGGCTCCCGTTCGCACCTGCAACAGAACTTCCGCTCAGTGCCTCGCCGCCGCCGAACCCCCCCGCAACCCCCTCCAGTCGCCACCGGCCCCGACCTGCCTGCGACGCCATCCCCGCGCCGCTCCCCGCGTAGCTCCCCGCGCTCTGGTGCCCCGACCCGATCAGCCCCGAGTAGTAGTTGGGCCCCGCGCCGTTGGCCCCGTCGATCACCAGCCCCTGGTACCCCGGCTCCTTGTACAGCCCGCTCGAGTGCGTGTGCTCCCCCGTCAGCATGGCGGCCGCGCTCCCCTGGGACGTCGTCGGGAACGTCGACTCCGGCAGGATGTACGCGCTGCTCGTGTTCGAGGAGTACCCCATGCCCAGGCCGACAGAGCTGTACGAGCTGCTGGAGCTGGAGAGCTGCTTCCGCAGCCTGGCTCTTCTGTTGCTGAACCACACCTGGAAGAGAAGATGGCGGAGGAGTTCCGGGGCGAGAGGGGGCGGGGGATGACTCACCTGGATGCGGGCTTCTGTCAGCTTCGTCCTCTGGGCGAGCTCCTCCCGGGTGTATATATCCGGGTACTGCGTTCTTTCGAAAGCTTTTTCCAGTTCGTCCAGCTGGAGGGCAGTGAACGTCGTTCGAGATCTTCTTTGCTTCCTCTTGAGGGGAATCCCCGGCTCGGACTCGCAGTCGGAGTTGTCAGAATTTTTGCAGCCTGGAACCGATTGAGGAATTGTTGAAGGGAAGCAATGACCCGGAAGAGAGAGAGAGAGAGAGAGGACGCAAAGGGTGCTCATAAGGAAAGAGATTCCGATAGTGTCATTAAACAACAAAAGATGTCACACTCTTGACAGATGAAATGAAAAATTACATCGGGGCCATTAAAACAACGAATCTAGTGCCACGTCACTCGATTGAGCCATTAAAAATGAACGATGTTCACATTTTAACGAAAACCAGTTGAACTCTGCGAATCATTTCATCGTTTCCGCATTTTTTCCATTGGGTCCCCAACCAACCCCCGAGCAACCCCGTCACACCAATAAAATTAAAAGGGGCTAAAAATAGTTTCGGAGGAGTCGTGGCAGCTGGGCTGTGGTCCCCCGGCCCCCCACCGGGGATCGATTCGATGGCCGAGCGGCAAACCACAAAGGAAAAAATTAAAAAGGGATTTCGTCTGCCCTTCCTTTATGCGACTTTTTATTTTCCAATTTAAACGTTTTGCACTCGGAAATGGGAGAGAGAGAGAGAGAGAGAGAAAACACTCCGCCCCTCTCTCCAAAGCCGCCGACGGATTATTTTTAACCTGATATTAATTTAATACCAATTTACCGGTTGTGAAATTTAATGGGAGAGGAAACTTTGTCCGTTGGAGTGAACACGCGGTGTGAACACGCACATGGGCGAGAGAGGCAGAAGCGATGAGGAGGGCGATATAAAACAATGATAGAGCGGGGTTTCATTAATCGGGGCGGAAGGGGCTGGGGGAGGGGGGAGGGGGCGCGGGGGGCGGGGAGGCGAACACTCAAAGGAAAAAGTCATTTAGACAACAAAGGAGAAAGAGACTTATAAAATGGTCGTAAACCGGCCACAAAGTCGGTGATGTCTTTGAGATGAAAGAGGAAAGAGAAGTGCCGCGGGGTTCGCGTTCAGGCCATTCTACCTGACACGGTCTACCTACTCCCTTTTTAATTAGAATACTGGCTCCCTTCGGGAGAGGAGCGAGGCGGTTCCCGAGGGAAGACCCCGCGGCCAAAGGACACGGGGGTGAAAGTGAACTGACGGCATTGCTCAACCCTTTCATTGTTACTCCATCAATTGTTCCGTTTAATCCGAAGGAGAAAGAAAGGCAAGAATTAATTATTAACTGGTCACGAAAGATTTCAGCACTGCTGACCGCCATAAAATACTATCATTTTAATTTAATGTAAATTTTTGACACTCCTGACGCCCACTTACAATTACATTATAAATATAATTTAATTATTGTATTTTATTAAAAGCGATCATTAGCTGACTCTTCTCAGCTCATCTCCAGGTTTCAGGTATCGCCTTCGGAATTCCTCGATTCCACTCGAGTGTGCGATAATTCCTGGCATTCCGCAGGGGCATAAATCCCGCTTTTACGAGCTCGGGTCTCTATCGTTAATGTTCTCTCGTAGGAGGCATCCCCCGGGGCCCCGGGGCCCCACTGACTCCCGGAACAGACGAGGAGTCACTCTCTGAGCGCGGAACGAAACCGATCCGATCCGCTGTTGTCTTCCCGAAAATCGCTCCTGTCGGGGATTTTAAAGGCCGTGTCTGAAGCTTTTGACTGCTTTTGAGTTCTCTCTCTCTCTGAGTGGTTATTTTTAGTCGGGAGAGAGAGAGAGAGATTGGAACTGGAGAAAAGTTAATTGACGAAACGGCAGTGAAAGGTTTCGTCTTCTGCTGCTGCATTTCATATTTTATTGTAACACGTTTTCAACCATGTTATTACAATTATTATTATAATTATATAACCAAATCATAATGAATTATAATTTAATGATCTCATTAAAGGTTTCAACTAACTTCTTTTATTTTTATTTATTGTTACTTTCTTCTCCTTTTAATTTTCTCTTTCTTATTTTCTTATTGTCCTTTTTTTAGCGTTTCCTTTTCTGCTCTTTTCTTGTTTATTTTTAGTGAAAATTTATACAATTCGTACTTTTTATTATTAATTTTAATTATTAATTTTTCCTTAATTTTATATTATTTATTGGAATGTCTATTTTAAGTAAAGTATTGTAAGTAATTAATAGATGTTACTTATGCGGGATCCGTTAAAAAATTTCCAAATTTAAAATGGTTCGTTGATTTAAAAATATGTTTTCCCGTATTTTAAACCGTTTTGACGTTTTAACTATTAACCCTTTCACTCGAGGCCTTTTTCGCTTTGAGAGACGATTTTGGCCAAATTCAGCAAATACTTTACGAGTGGTTGAAAAACATTTATAAGCAAACAAAAGTGGATGAAATACTACATGAAAATACAGTAAACAGAAGGAAAAGAAGAGCAGAACTCCAAAGAAACAAAAATAGTAATAATGTAATAAAAGAAATAGAAAGGAAATGAATATAAAGAGCATAAAAGAGAAAATAAAGGAAAGAGAAGAAAAAGATAATCAGAAGATTGGGAAGAAGCAAAAATGGAGAAGAATACACGAAAATACTAAACACAGAGAAAAGAAAGATAATTGTAAATTTTGATTTCTGTAATTTGATAAATCTGTAAGTCAAAAATATATATTATTGTTATTGCATATTATAAATAAAAAGATTCACTTACAAAAGACACAGAGTCGATTTAAGGTTTTAAAAGATTCCGGCGCCGCTCGATTGCAAAGGGTTAAAATATTTTATTCTTATTTAATTTTATTTATTATGAGTTATTAATTTATTAAATCGAAATTTCATTCGGTATATATTTTTATATGAGTATGACTGATCGTGATATATTTATGAGTGTTGTTTATTTATTTTATACAGATAATTTCACAAAATAATTTTGCATAATTTGTAAAGGCAGGAATCGATGAGTACAGCACTGCACCCCAAAGAGTCACCGCGGGCATTAACCTCCTTTCCCCTGGAAATTCCTTTCAGTCCTTAGTTCAGTACCGGACCAAATTAAATTCCCTCATTTCGCGGAATTTCATTGTTGGCGACCCCTCCAATCGAATGTGAATAACGGTCTCCTTTGGGGCCCACCAGAATAAAAAAAAAAAAAATTATAAATGATTTACCGTCGTTGAGTTTCCGGTCCTCTTCTCCGTCTCTGCCTCTGAGCAGACGGGAAATGGCGCTGACTGAGGGGGCGGAGCTCCGGTCGCAGACGCCTTCCTTGATGAGCCTGGAAGGAAGAGAGGGATGTGAGGGGATGAGGGGTTGTGAGGGCCCCACCCCGCCCTCGGCTCCTCCGCTCACCTGTCGCGGATCTCCCACGAAAATATCCCGGGATTCTCCCGTTTGTAGTCTTCGATTCTCTTCTCCACTTCCGGTGTGGCCACTCTGGGCTTCGATCCCCCGATCACTCCGGGTCGAATACTTCCGGTTTCCTGTGGAAGAAGTGACAATATTCTCTGTATCGTTACAGTTACAGACACAGAAGAAGCGAGACATATTTCATGTATAATTTTGGTGAGGGTTTCTCATTAAATGCATACAAAGGAGACAGAAAAGTATACAAAGAAAACTTTATGCGATGCAATGGAATAATATAAGACAGAAAATATATAACAGAAATATAATTATGAATAATATAATTATAAATATGAAACAGAAATATATTAACAGAATGATATAAGACAAATATATAACAGAAAAATATGTATAAGATAAACTGAAATCGTAAGTTAAAAAAAAATTGCGAACATTTATACTTATCACAATATAATTTCCCTTCAAGAAATGTATAAATATAAAATAATATATAAAAACGGAACACAAATTATACAGAAAAACAAAACAGACGAACATCAGAAACAATGAAAAATTCATATGTATGAAACAAACATTAAAAAAAGCCACGAAATTATACAAATATATAATGAATTATAAATAAACGAAGAAGACTTAAAAGACGAAAAGAAGCGGAATCAATGCTTAAAACAGGGATGAACAACACACGGCCCCGCGACCCATTTAATTTTTTTAAAATTTATTATATCCACTTTCTCCCGTAAATATATCGTTTCAAAATTAATTATACTAAATTAACATATACAATAACATTATACATAGTGTATCAACGCAGCCCGATTGTATGGAAAAACATTAGAACTTTTTTCTATCCTTTTCTGTTTGTTTTACGAATGAAATGCTCACTTTATTATACTCTAGAAAGAGAAGGGTTTAATCCACGGACGTACCTGATACCTGTTGAGTATCTTGGAAACGCAACCGTGGGACACCCGAAGCTGTCGCGAGATGACACATGGCCGAATCCCGGCCCCGGCCATCTCGACTATCTTCAGCCGGGATCTGGTTGGGCAGCGGCCCGCCCGTTGATGAAGACGCCGCCCAGCTGATTAACGCGGCTTGTCCTGAAGAGTCAGCAGTCAGTGGCTGAGCGGAGGCGGAGGCGGAGACCCCTCCCGTCCCTGCTTACCTTGGAAAGGGTACCAGTGAAACACGAAGGCCGCATCATCTCACATTCCAGGTTGGTTACAGTCATCTTCCAGACACCCTCAGACGCCCTCAGATGCTCTCATTTCAGGCTGAAGGCGAAGTCGTGGCTGGATGCTGCCCTCGGGATGGCGTCCTGGAAGAGAGGAAGGGAAGAGGGCATTGTTGTTTGTCGGGGGAAAGCGATTGAAAGGAAAGAAAATATGGCGCTCAAAATATTGTCTTCTGACGGGGAAAAGCTTTTCCGACTGTATTTCCTTAGTGAAGTGATAAAAAAGGTGTAAATAAATAATTAATTAGAAAAGCAGAATGCCGAAGAAAGCTGTTGAGCTTTTAGAAAAACTCCAAAAAAATTTCCATTTGAAATAAATAAATGAAATAATAAAAAAAATGGGCGAAAAGAATAAAATACAAAGAAAATATGGGAGCCGACGTACAAATAAATAATGCAAAAATAAATATATAAATACTTTTGACAGTTTTATGTATTGTATTTTCTATTTATTTGTGGTATTTTTAGATAATTTTTAATTAAATATTTAATTTTTGCGTTATATTTTCTTAAAGTATTTAATTTTAGAAGTATATTTTTATTTTTATTTATTATTTTATGTATTTTTTTGTCTTTTGCACTTATTTCTTTTATTTAAAGCCGTAGAAGAATCGAAAAGACCTGAAATAAAAACGGAATTGGTAAAGGGCAAGAGAGAATGAGAGAAAGAGAGAGAAACAGAGAGAGAGAAGAAAATAAAAAAGAGAAAGAAAAAGGGAGAGAGAGAGAAAATAAAAATAAAAAAGGGAAGGAAAAAGAGAAAGAAAAAGAGAAAAAAATAAAAAAAGATAAGGAAAAAGAAAGAAAAAAATAAAAAGGGGAAAGAAAAGGGGAGAGAGAGAGAAAAAAATAAAAAAGACAAAGAAAAAGAGAGAGGGAGATATATTTGTATTTAAGTATTGTATTTTAATTTTTGTGTGTTATTAATATAAAAAAGTTATAATATTATATATCTATGCAATAATTTCGGGTTTATTGTCATATCCAAAAAGGTAGGAATACATAAACATTTTGTATTCTTATAATGTATAAATGTAATAAATACTAAGAAGATGTCTACAGGTTGCCAAAGTGATACTGAAAGAAGATACAGTCAATATTATAACTTCCTTGACTGAATCTCCCGTTGATATTTATATTGAAAATATAAAATATTACAAACACTGACTGTTTTCTAAAGGGTTATCTCTCCCAGTGCTGACAAAACCCAAAATAACGGCAAGAGGACATAAAACTAAGGGCAAATCGGGGTGGAATCGGCTTCCACCCCCGAGTGAGCGAAGGCCCGAAGAGAAAGCCCCAAACCCCGAAGAGGGTCGATGGGCCCCAAGTGGGTTTCCACATCGGTTCGTCATGTCGGGAGATGACGTCAGCAGAAAATATAAGGAAGCTGCCTCCCGTACCAATTGACTCCGAATTGGTCACGGCCGTTTCTACATTTTCGACTCGGAGACCCGAGGTGGGACGACAGGGGGGGTGTGCTCGCTTTGAGAGGCGGGGGGTTGCGGGGGGAGAGCGGTGTTGCGAAGCGGTTAACCCTTTCGTCAGTTTAAAATGCGTTCGAGGCCAATAAAGTGAAATTACGTGTGAATAAATAAACAATTTAATTAAAGGCGAAGGTTTCATAGTTGATTTTGAAAACCTGAACCTCCCATTTGCATAAAAACGTCCGAATACAATCTTTTCTCTTAAACAATCAAATTAAGTTAATACAATTCGACCCGCCCCCTTTCCCTCCCCCCCCCTCTCAACCCTTTCGCAATCCTTCCTCTCCTCATCTCTCTCCGTCATTTGTCTTCTGCCATTTCGATTCGGTGGAGAACAATCCTCGGGAGGGCGTTCTGCCCGTGGCCGACATCCACTTCCACCTTTTCCATTGTTTTGGCCGTTTTCGAGAGGAGGGTTCGTCCCCCCCCACTCCCCCCGCCCTTCACCTCCGCCCTTTCTTTTTTCTCTTCTTTTTCCTAACCCGAATCTGTCAAAATGATGTATTAATCCTGTAAACTTTAATTCCGACCTCGTTTAGGTGAGTTTTAAATTTTCATGGGAAACTGAAATTTTGGCGTTGGCGCCCCTCCTCCTCCCCCTCACACCGCCCCCTTCCTCAAACGCTAATTTAATGCGTTTCAGAGATATTCGCCTTCGCAACCGCCAATGGTCACACGTTCATCCCTTTCTCTTTTGGCCCTCCCCTCAAAAGGGAGGAATTGTATTGTGTTTCCCTAAAGGTGTTTGATTTCTGTATATTATTGTATTGTGTCTGCTTCTACTTTCCTTCTTTAATAAATATATATAATTCG
Organism: Brueelia nebulosa; assembly: GCA_028293925.1. Classification (NCBI taxonomy): domain Eukaryota; kingdom Metazoa; phylum Arthropoda; class Insecta; order Psocodea; family Philopteridae; genus Brueelia; species Brueelia nebulosa. The sequence continues at coordinate 11,889 of JAQIBA010000409.1, forward strand.
TAAACAATTATATGAAACGTATAATAATAACGGCTTTGCATTTTTATAAAAAATGATTTCATTTAAATTTTGTTTTTATTTATCTATTCTTCTATTAACTAATTTATTTTTTATTTTGTTTTATTAATATTTTATTATAATTCATAGTCACCTTTACAGGCCTCTCTGTGTTTGTGTTACTTTTATAGTTTATTAAGTTTTAGTTCTATATATAGCACATGTGTAAATTTTGATAGAATTTGTAAAAAAAATTTTGTCGAATATAAATATGATTATATTTGGCATATAATATAAGACATATTTATATTAAATAATTTATGTTTATGTTATTATAAAAAAATATAATTGTTATGAATATTGACAAACTAATAAAACAATTAAATCAAATATAAAATAGATTATTATTACAAACTACTAAAATTTTATACTCATACATACATTAAGAAACGTCAGAAAAATCAGAGAAGATATGAAAACACATTGCGACGGGCATAATAACATACCAAAGCAGTTAAAGGAGAAGAGCAAAAGAAGAAAAAATAAAAAGGAAGAGGTCAAAGAAGACAAAGTAAACGTGAGGGAAGAAAAAAAAGAAGAGACCGAAATAAGAAGAAGAAGAAGAGACGAAGAAGAAGAAGGAAAGAAGAAGAGAGCTATCCAAAAAATAAAAAAATAATTTTAGTGAAAAAAAATAAAACAAAAAATGACATTTATAACTAAAAAAATATGAAAAAAAAAATTTTTTGTTCGCGATTTAAGAAGCAAAAAAACGAAAGTATAAATATGTTCTATACATATATTATTATTAAGTTTTGTTAAGTTTAATAAATTATAATTGTTTCACTTCCTGGAGAAACTGCTGAGTGTCCCGAAGGACTCATTTCACAAAGAACCCAATTTAAGGGAAAAAGCAGATTTTTATACGGATAAACCCGAGTCGATGAGTGTGTATTTCTGTGGAAATAAAAGCAGAAGACGACGGACGAGAGAGCAAAAGAAAGGTGGCAGAAGTGGCAGAAGTGGCAGAAATGAATCGGTGGTGGGAAAACAATTTAAAACACGTCGGGATGACGATGATTAATGGCGGTTCGTCCTCCCGACGGTAGCTTTCGGCCGCGGAGGAATTCATTCCAATTCCTGTCCAATTTGCGCCTCGGAGCTTTCGCTTCTGGAAGCTCTGCCCTCCATAATTAATCTAATTAATTAATCGCCTCGCGAGGGTTTCCATTTCCTTCTTATTCTTACGCTCTTTGTCAACGAAAAGTGCCACGAAAAGACACAAACGTTTCATTCGGTGCACTCGGCCCTCATTTTACAGGTTTTATATCTCAATAAAAATTTTTTTATTGGGACCAAAATTTATGGTACATCGCTGTTCAGTTGTCAGCGATGTTAAAAGAAACAAAGTCTACAGCGGGGATGAGCAATACTTGATCCGCCAACTATTTATAAAATTAAATTTATTTTATCAACAGTTATAATATAAAGTCAGTATATTAGATAAAACATAAATAAATAAAATCAGTAAATTAAATAAATACAACTCAACCGAAACTTATACTGAAAAAATGTCATACATTTTTACTCTAATGTTTATTATAAATAATTTTTGTTAAATTAATTTTGTTCGAAATTTTGTTAATTTTTGGGGTTTTTTGTTTTTGTCTAAAAAAATATTGTTAAATTAGTGTTTTTATTAATTATTCAAAATAAAGTGAATTAAGTAAATTATCCGCCTTTTCCCTCATTTTACACAGTTTCTCCTGGAATCAGTCCAACGTGTAAATCGAGGGCCGACTATATTTATAAAGCTTACGCATTATTCTAACATCAGAATATTTATCTATTTGTGCATTCATTTGTTTATTATTTATAGAATATCTATAACATTTTGTCTAAACGTAAGTTAACCTTTGCGGTCGTATGTCTACTCTCAGCCACCACAGCGAGGAACATAAACTGTATAACAACTAATCTTATACTGTATGCACTCCTATATCAGTTTATACTTTTCCTCAATTTCTATTAAACCTTTTCATCAACAAATACAATTGGAGGTAACAAAATTTAATATAAACAAAAGTTGTGTAAAATTCCAAAGAATATTTTCTAAATTGTATTTATGAGTAATTAGAGATTCTCTATTGTTAAAATATGACTAAATATTACTGAATATTATATATATGTATCCCTGCTTTTTCCATAGAAATTAATTCCGACCAATAGATAATCACCCCCAAATTTTATACGACCGTAAAGGGTTAAATAACATGGGTTGAGTTATCAGTTTTTCTAAACCGCCCCCTGAAACGGAAGGCGGTTACGACGCGAGACCGCACGAGATCCTATGCGATCCTGAGTTTTTCTGTATCATACCTTGTTGGTTCACTATTTTCATGTGGAGGGTTTTTGGTTTGATTATTTGGAGTTTTGCTTTTGGTGGATTATCTTAGGATGTCACCGCTTTCTCCCGATTTGGGGTTGATTCTCCCCATTGGGGGCGCCCGCCGGACATTTGTCTCCCCTTCTTTAGTTTCTCAACACTTCTCTTTGAAACTTCGCGCTCCGAAATAAAGACATTGAGAAACCCTTTCTGATCATTAAAGTTATTAATGTTTTGTTATTTAAAAATCCCTCATTTGTTGTTGCCATCGTAAAAAAAATTGTCGAGTGGAAACTCACCCAATTTTAGGGAGAGATATTCTATTATTGATTTATATTTTTTCATTAGAATTTATTTTATTATACAGTAGTACTCAAAAGCATTCTTCTCTTAATTATTTTACTGTTGTATTATTTAGTTTTGAATACTATTAATAATGTATTTGTCGCATTAAAGTAACAAAATATACAAAACTTTCTTCTTAGTCTTCCGCTTTTTCATTAATACTCTTACTTAGTTGTATTATTAGTATAATTCTACTGTTATTTTAAAAGATAAACCCTCTATTATTTATAAAAGTTAATTTGAATTTTAATTAATATCATATTTATAAATGTTATAAAAGCGTTTTAATGAAAGCCAATGAAATTTAACTTTGTATGTAACTCTTACGGGTGGAAAAAGATATATTTTGTATTATCAAAATACTTTTGAGTACTAATGTTTGTTATAACTTTATGTTGTGCGTTATATATTCAAAAAAAACCGTTAATATAATCTTTTATATTTCATTTATGTCATTGTTATTTTATATATGTTTTTTCAATGACAAAGTTTCTTATTATATTTTTTATGAATGACTTTTCATGTTTTTTAAATATAATTATAGAAAATTATAAAAACATAGTTTTAAAAATATAATATAAAGTACAGAATAAACGTTAAAAAGTAGACAAAATAATAATATATAAGGAAAGATAATATACTATATAATTTAATATAATAAATAAATATAATACTTATTTATTTTTATGTATATTATTAAGAGAATATATTTTCTTATGCGTTATTAATTTACTTTTCTCCTTTAATTTAGTTAAAATTTTTCATTTTAAGCGAATTCAATATAATTTTGCTCAATTGCTAATTGTTCTGCTGACTTTGCGGAAGGGAAATATTTGGCTGCTAAGAAAAGAAGGACCTGAGGTGGTTGAAAAGGGGATAACTCTTGCAAGAAAGCTGTCGGAAAAACAGAGGCTGCTCTCGTTTCTTCCCTTCTCAAACCCTTTCTTTGAGAACAAAATTCA
>JAQIBA010000410.1:0-15548 GCA_028293925.1 Brueelia nebulosa
CATAATAAATAAAATAATAAAATATATAAATATAAAATAAATAATAAAATTTAAAAAAAAACAATAAATAAATTAAAATAAATAATATTTAAGAATACAAAAATAAAATAAAATAATAAGTAAATAAGATATATAAAAAAATATAAGATACAAAAGATAAAATATTAACGTACAGTGTATAAAAAAAATAATAAATATCTAATGAATAACACCATACAAATATCACAGATTTATGCCAGTCTTCTTTAGACAGCGTACGTACTATAATAAAATAACAATATATATTTATTTGTTTCCCCCTTTTCGGGGTTTACAAAAAATTATAAAATATACATTCTTTAATTTTTATTTTCTCATATGAAGTTGACAGTATTTTTCTATTTTTTAAAATATACAACATATAAAGACAAATTATAAATATAAATAATATTTAGGCTACACGTTGTGTAATAAAGGTATTATATATTTTTTTATATTTGAAAATAATAGCTCGTAGTAACTGAGGACACCTAAATAAATATTATATAAATAGATTTATATATTATTCACAATTTATTTAATAAATTGCATTTATTTAATATTTACAAAATATTAAATTAAATAAAGTAAATAAATAAATAAATAAAAGGTACTAATTTCAATAAGTAAAACAAAAACAACAAAAGAGAAATATTTAAAAACACAAAAGCACACGTACGAAAAATAAATAAATAAACAAGTATAAAAACTTCAAGATATAAATAAATAATTAATTAAATACAGACTGCGAAAAAATAAACACTGAATAAAAATAAATGGGTCGCACAACGTTACAATCTAAAAAGTGAAATATTATCATATTTTTTCATAATTTTCCCCGTTTCTTAATGTGCTATTGACTTGTTCGTCCAAAAACTATCGAAATAGTATCCGATGAGTGCAGTTCAGAATCCGGGATTCGGCCCTGAACAGGTGCTCTTCAGAAACCGTTCAAAACAAATGCCCCTCCGTATGCGGAGAAGGCGAAGGGTCGCACAGACACCCCGCGAGTCGGTCGGGAATCTCCGGCCGGGCTCGGGCCTTCCCGCCACCTTCATCCCCCCTCTGCGGAGTTCTCGTTCCCCGAAACCATTTCAACTTCGTTATCCCGAGTTCAGTCGCGGTCTTGCCGTGTCGAGATGAGCTTGTTTCACTCAGCTCCGCACCTCCGCCCGAGTCGGAATTGATCGGTTTTCTGTGTTGAGTGGATGCTCGGGAAATTCACCCTTTTCTCGTGCACAGTGGAAAATGAAGTGAGTCGAGTGGGGAACGCGAGTCGGCCGCCGCCCCGAAATCGGTTCCAATGATAATGTCCGCCGTGGATAGGGAATGCCGAAAAAATCATCGAAAATGGTGATTTTTCTGTTAGTGTGCTTTTTGAGCGGAATATCCAGTGCCTCGGAGCAGGTACACCCGACGGGGACGCAGCCCGCTCCGATTTTGCGCTACGACGCCCCGGACGACTGCCAGTGGTGGCTCCGGGAGGGCCCCGACGAAGTGGCCCTCATTTGCAAGCTCCAGACGATCAACAGCGAGTTCGAAAGCACTAATTTCAGCGTGATACCATCGGAGCACACGACGTCGCTGAGGATCCAGTGCAATATGGAGCTCCTTTCGAAAAGCTCGCTGGACGACCGGAGTTTCGCGCACTTGACCAAATTACGGGAGTTGATTCTGGATCACTGCAAACTGGCAAAGTGGCCTTCGGGAACGCTGATCGGTCTCGGGGACTTGCGGAATTTATCGGTCCGCACCCACAACACCGACTGGCCCGAGCTGAGCCTGGAAATCTCGCCCGAGAGCTTTCTCACCGTCCGACAATTAGAACGCCTCGATTTAAGTTTCAATAACATTTGGTCGTTCCCCGAAAGCATTTTCTGTCCCCTTACGAATTTAGTTTCCCTGAATGTGAGTCAAAACCGGTTGCAGGACGTCGGGGATTTGGGGTTCAGGGAGAAACCGCCCCCTCCGCAGAGCCTCATCAGCGCCCACGACGACGTGGGGGATGTTCCCGTGGGCGCGGGAGGGATAGCTCCCTGCACCCTCGACATACAAACACTGGACGTGTCGTGGAATCACTTCGTGTTGATACCGAGTAGCGGATTCAGTGCACTGCGCCGGTTGAAGGAGCTTTACATTCACAACAACGAGATAACAATGGTCGCGGAGAAAGCTCTGGCCGGGCTTAAAAATCTAGAAATACTCGATCTTTCCAATAACAAGATCGTCGCTCTGCCTCCGGAGCTTTTTCAAGACGCCGCGGAAGTGATCAAGGAAATCTATCTGCAAAACAATTCCATAAGCATACTCGCGTCGGGGTTGTTCGCCAATCTCAAACACCTTCTCGCCCTGGACTTATCGAAAAACCACCTCACGAGTGTTTGGATCACCCCACTTACTTTTTCCGGCCTTATCCGTCTCGTTCTCCTCAATCTGGGTTACAACAACATTTCCAAGCTGGATCCTTACCTATTTAATGATTTGTACACCCTTCAGATACTCAACCTCGAGCATAATTTGATAGAAACGCTGCCACCGGGAACGTTCGCCCCGTTGAAGAACCTACACACCCTCATTTTGTCCTACAATAAAATCCGCACCCTCGATGCGTATTCCCTGAACGATCTGTACGTCCTCAGCCTCCTCTCCCTGGATAACAACCTCATTGAGACCATCCACGTGGACGCGTTCCGGAATCTCAGCAGTCTGCAGGATCTGAACCTGAACGGGAACGCGCTCACGAGTGTACCCACAGCTCTACAGAATATGAGACTCCTCAGAACTGTAGACCTGGGAGAGAACTCCATCTCCAACATCAACGAACCGGGTTTCGTGGGGATGAACAACCTGTACGGGTTGAGGCTCATCGGGAATCAGTTAAGCAACATAACGAAGAAGTCGTTCGCTGACCTCCCCGAGCTGCAAATCCTCAATCTGGCGCGGAACAAGATCAGAAAGGTGGAGAAGGGGACGTTCGACGGGAACGTTCACCTGCAGGCGATCCGGCTGGACGCGAACCTGTTAACGGACATCGAGGATATTTTCGTGGGCATACAGAACCTCCTCTGGCTGAACATCTCGGATAACAGGCTGGAGACGTTCGACTACGCCCTGGTACCTCGCACGCTGCAGTGGCTGGACCTGCATAAGAACCAGGTGAAGGAGCTGGAGAACCACTATTCCCTCGATGGGGAGCTCAAAATACAAACGCTGGATGCGAGCTTCAACAGACTGACGAGCATAACCGCGGCGAACGTTCCGAACAGCGTCGAGTTATTGTTTTTGAACGATAATTTAATCAAGCACGTCGAGCCTCACACGTTTCTGAAAAAGACAAACCTAACGCGAGTTGATCTGTATGCTAATCAAATAGTCAGCATGGAACTGAACGCTTTGAGACTGACGCCGGTCGATCCGGAACGAACGCTTCCTGAATTTTACATCGGAGGAAATCCCTTCCAGTGCGACTGCACGATGGAATGGCTGCAGCGGATTAATAATTTAGATCATCTGAGGCAGCATCCCCGCGTTATGGATCTCGAAGGAATTTACTGCAAGCTCCTCTACAACCGGGACAAGATGTACGTGTCCCTGGTCGACGTCGAGTCCTCCCAGTTCCTCTGCCCGTATCAGTTCCACTGCTTCACCCTCTGTCACTGCTGCGACTTCGATGCCTGCGACTGCAAGATGACCTGCCCCACCAACTGCACATGCTACCACGACCAGTCCTGGTCTTCCAACATAGTCGAGTGCTCGGCTGCGGGCTACACCCAGATGCCCAGCAGGATCCCGATGGACGCCACGGAGGTGTACATCGACGGCAACAACCTGGTCGAGCTGTCCAGCCACGCCTTCATCGGCCGGAAGAACTTGCGGGTGCTGTACGCGAACAACTCCAACATAGCCGCGGTGTACAACCACACCTTCAGCGGGTTGAAAAGACTGGCGGTGCTGCACCTGGAGAACAACCACATAAAAGAGCTTTTGGGCTTTGAATTCACGAGCCTGGAGAACCTTAAGGAACTCTACCTTCAAGGGAACGAAATCCATTATATAAACAACCGGACATTTTCCGAATTAAAACAAGTACAAGTCATTCGCTTAGATAATAATAAATTAAGGACCTTCCAGGTGTGGGAGTTCGCGCTTAACCCGTACCTGGTGGAAATCGCACTCGCGGACAACCAATGGTCGTGCAACTGCCAGTACCTCCAGCAGTTCCGCGGCTGGTTGCAGCCCAATTACGCCAAAGTCATAGACGCGAATAAGATAATTTGCCTGTTCAACAACGTGACCAACCTCCTCGGTCCCCCCGTGGCCGACTTCAACTCCACCACCTGCTCCGCCCTCACGGGGGACACCCGCGCCGTCATCGAGAGCCCCATCATCCACGACTACCTCCCCCTGCTCCTCGCCACCTTGTGCACGTTCCTAGTGTCGATAACCATAGTGTGCAGTGTGTTCTACTTCCGGCGGGAGTTGCGCGTGTGGATATACTCAAAGTGCGGTCTGAGGATGTGCTACAAGACAACCGCCTTCGAGGAGGAACAAGACCGGGATCGGTTGTTCGACGCGTACGTGAGTTACAGTGTCAAGGATGAGAGTTTCGTGAACCAGGTGCTCGCCCCCGGGCTGGAACAGAGCGATCCCAGGTATCGGCTGTGCCTCCACTACCGGGACTTCAACGTGAGCGCCTACATCGCCGACACCATCGTCGAGGCGGTGGAGTCCTCCCGAAGGACCATCGTCATCCTCTCGAAGAACTTCCTCCACTCGGAGTGGTGCCGGTTCGAGTTCAAGTCAGCCCTCCACGAAGTGCTCAAGGATAGAAGAAAGCGTTTAATTGTGATAACACTGGGTGAAGTTCCGCAGAGGGATTTGGATCCCGATCTGAGGCTGTACCTCAAAACGAACACCTGCATCGAGTGGGGTGACAGGTTGTTCTGGCAGAAGTTGAGGTTCGCAATGCCCGACGCGAGGAAGAACAACTCTTCCAGACACGTTCGGCCTCACGTTAATCTCTACTCGACGGGATCGACGCCCAATTCGTACGGCCACAGACCCAATCAACGCCCCCCGGGCAAGCTACTGCCCCCCCCTTTGGTGCACCACCAGAACAACCTGCAGACTGCTAACCAACAGGCCAACTGTAGACTGCCGCAGCCCCTGTGGGCGTAGCGGCTGTTTTACCGCAGGTACGTGCCTCGGAATATCTAGTCGCTCACACCTTTGTGTACTTACCCAGGTAGACTCCTCGTGTACAGTATATGTGTATTAAATAAGTAAATAAAATTATTGTATAAATGATATTTATATGCGAGAGAGGTGAAAGAAGTGCAACGGCTTCGTCGGGGCGCAGACCGGAAAGAGGTTCCCCCGAAAAGCCCCCGGGGGGGGTCTCAATTCTCTCCTTAATTTTTATTTCGTCAATTAAAACGCTTTGGAAATTTTTACGGTTTTTGACAGGTGCCCACAGGCTTCCAGTTTTATGGCTGTTTAGAAGCGCTCCTATAAATATTTATCCGAGATCGTTAACTTCCATCCCGAAACAGTTTGAAAACTTTGTATCTTTTCTTCCTTTCTCTTCTCTCCTTCTCCCCTTTGTTTTAAAACAAATTCGGGGCGGAGGGTGAAGAGGGGATTCATGCTGCAGGAGTAATCGGTTTTGGTTGGGGAATCACAAAAGGAGCGAACTATCCAAATAAGGGCGCCGACATGCGGGTGTTTTCTCATCCGGAAGCGAAAAAATCTTTACATAATGAGGAAAGCACCCTCGTTTAGGGGTTGAATCGGAAAGAATCGAAAATTCTGTTGTGTCAGCAGGACGTATGAAATCGCAAATGTTGCAAAAAAAGTTGAAATAAACATTAAATTTAATATAAAATAAAAACACGCTTAATAAAATAAAAATATACTAAATTTTTTATACTAAAACAGTTTGTATCACGCACTGTTTTTGAGTAACTTATTTTCAAATGGAATTAAATTAGGAAAAAAAACTCTTTGGGCGTGATGAGCCCTCATTCAAATGGTACATAGACAAATGTCCGTGTTTTAATTAATAAATAAATTATGAGAGCTACAGGTGGCCAAATGGGCATTCACCCCCTCACTCGCGGAAAAAACTCCCGTTTTAAAAAAATAAATTATTCTTTTGTGCTCTCTTTTTTTCCATTTATCATTTTTCATGAATGGGAATAATGCGGAAAATAAACAAAAACATGGCGAGATAATGAACGGAGTTCGCCGTCTAATGAGAAGCGAACGCATACAAAGACTGCGAAGGAGGTTTCGCCCACGAATCCTTCTGCGCCTTTTCGGGGGGTGGGGGAGGCCCAGTCCGAACCTTGGCGAACCTTTCCGAATCGAAGTGAATAAGGACAATGAGGGATCGACCGGTTGTCAGAATGAGTTCTGTTATATTATTATTTTCGGGACAATTGAAGCGATAATCACCGTGCCTGAATGGCGATGTTTACCTGAATCATTCCGAACTCGGTCGCATTGTGGCTGAAGACGTTGAAATCCACCCCGGGTGAGGGGGCGTAAGTTGGGGGAGCGCAGGGTAAGCTAAACGTGGGAGCCTGGGTGAGCGATAAATAAAATTTGGAAATATCGCCCGCGAGAACAATCTTTGTCAGGGAAATTGAATGCTATTTCAAAAAATAATTATTCTAACTTCTTATATAAAATATATAAAAATATATAACATTTCCCTTGATTCGTCAAGTTCGTAAATAATCAGAACATAAAAGTAATTATCAAATACAAACAAAAGAAAAAAATGCAGTCACATAATTATATAAACAAATAAATATATAAGAACTGCGCAGATAAATAAATACACAAATATATAAATATACAAAATAAAATAAATACAATAAAAATATACAAAGATTAAACAAAACAAACACAAATACAATACACAGACAACAATAAACAAAACACAGAAACAAATTAATAACCAATTAAATACACAGATAAAATACTTAAATCAGCAGATAATTAAATAAACAATCAATAAGTAAACGGTTTGTTATATATAATATAATATCGATATTTTTATTAATAAATAATATTTCAAAGATTTCCACTGTTTTATAATTTTTATGTTGATTCATTTTCAAAAAATAAATAAATAATCTACGTATTTTGTTATAAAATATAATAAAAATGTGAGTCTTTTTCACTTTTTCAGATTTTATATACGTGAAAAAAATCTTATACGTTTTTAATGCCCACAGGCGGATTCTTTTTGTAATTCTATAATTGTCCCCTGACGCCTTCGGGCGAAATATGGTGGAAGTATATTATTATGTTATTGTTATTATATTTCAAGAAGTTTCGTATTTCGGTGTATACAATCATAAAAATCTGAATATTGGGAAACGGCTAAGGTTCGCGCTTCTGCTCTCGCCATCTTTTTACTTCTTTCCGTCTTCTTCTACCCCGAAGATACAGTGGCAGCTTCTATAGGGTTATTTTATCTCCCCACAGACTTTTGTTCTTGTATTTTATTGTATCTTATTCGTCTCCGCTTTGTTTTTTTTCTTCTGTATTCAGTGGTTGATGTATCGTTCGCTTTCAGGAATTTTTTTTGCCCTCAAAAGATTCTTCAGTTGTCATCTTTTCTTATTTTGTCCATAGGTTTCTGAATGTATCTTATCTTTTACGTTAATATCTTTCGGACAGAAGTACACTTAAGGTATCTTCTGTACTTCTCTCCAATATTCTGTACTACTTCCATCTCCAGAATGGCGATTATCGACTTGTTTCCAACCGGAAAAAAGATGGAGGCGAGGGATATTTTTATCTTAACCCAAAAAGCGCTTTCCTCGACCGACCGAGAAACTTTTCCTTTTGAGGAAAACCTCGCCGACATATTTTCTTCTGCTGAGAAAACCTCGCGCCGGGTTTCGCATCGGCCACGGGCTGTTTGCTCGAGAACCGAACTACAGAAAAGATTGAAACGTCCAGTTTCGACCGCCGGCAACGGACTTAATTAAATCGTTTGTTTATTTCTCACCCCTTTGTCTTTGAGACCGAGGCGGATGACAAGGAAATTAACATCTCCCTCGCGCCAATGATTAGCCACGATGAGTAATCAGTTTGGAAATTAACCTGTCGTCTCACCGACAGCGTTCAAGATGGCTGTCGACCGCCATATTTGGTCGTGTGATTGTTCTTTTAATTCTCTTTTAATCCGGTCGATTCATTCTCAGAAATGAAACCGTGTTTTCCTCGAAGGCTGTGAGGTGTCAGGAGGAACCCTCTCAGGGCTTATCTCTTCTGGGGCAGCGGAAGTCTGCTTATCAGCAGTTATCAGCACGGCCCAAACATCCTTCGAGGAACCACAAAACGGGGGTTGGTCAGGGCGAAGTTGGGCAGCCGAGAAGGTACAATGATTTATTCTCTTTGAAAAGGGTGGAACCGGGAGCCGAACCCAGGTGGGAGTCGTTTCCAAGTGTTTACTCTCGTTGGCCCTCAAAAGATTCCTTTGTGGCCTTTGACGAAAGCAGTGCCAGCACACACTCATACGCGTTGTTATCTCTTCGTCCATCTCAATGTAAAATCATCGTTTCAAGAGCTTCTGCTCGACAAAGGAAACTAAATTTATGGCCGTCCTCCGGCTTAATTTTTTTTTAACTGTTAGGGGCGGATGCTCTCTCACGGACGGCTACCCAAATCAAAGGGGTTGATTATCGGGGAGGTGGCGACATTACTCAAAAGCGATCGTCGAGGGGATACACAAACCAAACAAGACGAAGCGAACGTCTCACATGTCGGCCGGAATTCTTTTTACCATTCCAGTTTTCTAATTAAAAAATCCTTATCTGGCGATTAGTTCAGGTTGCTGGGTCGTTCACTTTGAGGGACTCGGAAAGACAACATTTGAATGAACACGTGTTTTAAGTCCGTCCGCGGCTGGCCCGAATCGTGGTTCCGGGGGAGGTTTCAACCCCCGGCCCGCTCCGGAGATCTCTAATCCGCCTGATCACGTGTTTAATAATTGATTGCAGGAGTTTAATCGGGGAATAATTGATTAGTGACGCCATGTTTGATTTGTAATTTCATCTCAAGGATTTCGTTGGATTGTTTACCGTTGAATGGCTGTTGAGTTATGCTAACATGAGAGGGATTTCCAAGTGCGAAGAGAGTTGGTGGCAACGTCGCGCGAAGGCCCGAAGGCGTTGCTCGGGGGGTTGCGGGGGGTGAATTCTGGGAAGGACTCCGCTTGCATTGAAATGCGGTGACTGTTTACTAATGAAACTCACCATCGGAAATTCGTATTTGATTAAACCCTTTTTATACCAATTTTAGAGGTGTATATTAATGTGTGCACAGTAATTAAAAAAGTGGCGCAAAAGTTTGACAACATCAAATACAGAGATACAGTTTAGATTTACTACTTGATTGACGAAAAAGCATCAGAGACTGACAAATTGAAATAAAGAAATACAACATATCGTTTATAAAGAGAAACAAAAAATTAAATAAGAAAAACCGTGGTATAAAGAATAATTACAAATTTATAAAAATATAGATTTATTAAGTGTGAAAATATGAACAAAAAACAGTATTTATATAAACGACAGATACAAAATACTAATTAAAAATATGGGTTAAACTCAAAAAAAATACAAATAAGTAAAAACATGTTAATAAATAAAACGATTTAAAATAAATAAATAAATATATAACATTCAAACAAAATACAACAATAAAATAATTTGTAAAAGAAAAACAAAAAATGTATTAATATTAATATTTTTTACAATTTTTGTGTTAATGTATAAAAATTTAAAAATGCAGCAATATAATGTGTGTATAATATAATATAATTAACCTTTATTTATACGGAGGACCTTCAGATGCAAATGCAAAAATATAAAAATAAAATAATATAAATAACAAAAATAGATAATACTGCAACTTATATTTAATAAATAAATATATAACTTTCGAGCAAAAATACAACAATAAAATAATTTTGTAAAAGAAAAACAAAAAATGTATTAATATTAAAATTTTTTACAATTTTTGTTTTCAATGTATAAAAAGTAAAAAATGAGTGTATAATGTATAAATATAATTAACCTTTATATATACGGATGGCCTTAAAGATGTAAATGCAAAAAAATATACGTAAATAACAATAATAAATGATACTGGAATTTATATTGAATAAATAGATAAAACTCTGATAATGCAAAAATCTATTCTTTGAAAAAATTTTTCTTTACAATTTTTTGTTTAAATATTCAAAAAAAGTAATAAGTAAATAAATAATTTTTGCCATATATATACGGGAAATAAGACGGACATTAATCACGAGGCCCGTGGGCAGTCCCCCGAGGGGCACCGGGGGTTAAATGGGGAGACACGTCCCCCGCTGAGCACGCCGCAACAACAACAAACACAACACAACCCGGACACCTCGTTACCCAAGCCTGGAAACCTTATTAGAGAACCTGATCCGGGGAATCGGATAATTTACGCTTCCAACAGACGAGGAACGAAGCACAAAACGTAAAATAAACTTCGATTCACGATTCACGATTATCGTCGGGAAAAAATAGTTGAATTTTCACCTGGGGCAGCCGACGGGGAGGGGAATGGATTCACCGCATTATCATAAATAGCTGTTTACCATTGTGTTTCTTCCTCTCTGCTTTAATTACTGTTCTGCTTTTTTCTTTTTAATATTCTTAAGGATATGCGGTTTGGTCAAATTACTTGGCTGCTCTCTCGTCGTGACCGCAACACGCTTATTAATAAGAGAACCTAAAGAGGAGATGAAGGTGCCGCAGGGGCGCGGTGGGGGGGGGGGCGAGAGGGGGGGGGACGAGAACGAGGAATTTACACTTTTCATCATTCACGGAATTATTTTATTCAAAAGGGAGATTTTTATTCGCACGCTCGCCTTTTGCCGAACGCAAATTAGGAAATGATATGTAATTTAAGAAATGGCAGGAATGTCAGGTTTAAGGTTCGCTCCGTCCGCTTATCGGGTTTGGTGCCTTTGTTTCTGCTCTACATGCGGTCGCCGGCGCTGTTCGGGGGTTTCCTACGCTTTTCTAATGGAAATTCTTCGGAGGGAGGGAAATTGGTCGTGACCTTGATGGATTAGACATTTCAGGTTAAATTTCTAAGAACCTGAAAGTTATTGAAATCGTTCGGAGTATAATTACAGATGAAATGTCAAAAGTCCTGATCTATTCGATGCTGAGAAAATAATTGGTTCAAGGTCAAAGGTCACAAAAATTAGTTTTTCCTCATTTTCAGCAAAACGGTAACTCCTATCGAAAAATTAGCTCAGACAAAAATTGTAGAGCATAAAATTATCTACAAAAAATGTCTGAACACTTTTTTTCCTAAGAACCACCGTTTTCGAGATATAACGATTCAAAAAAACACTTAAAATTGGATAGTATGCGATTACAATTTATATAACTTTTTGAATCGTTATATCTCGAAAACGGTGGCTCTTAGGAAGAAAAGTGTTCAGATATTTTTTGTAGATAATTTTATGCTCTATAATTTTTGTCTGAGCTAATTTTTCGATAGGAGTTACCGTTTTGCTGAAAATGGGGAAAAACTAATTTTTGTGATCTTTGAAGAAATATTCTTCCCAAAATCCGAAGTTATACTTATTGAAATTGTTCAGAGTATAATTATATAACTTTCAGCTTGTTAGGAATTAATGTAACTTCACGATTTTTGAACTATTTTGAGTGAACTTTTGAACACCTCCAGGTTTTTCCATCCGATCTTGTAACTCCAGTTTTCTGGAATTGAAAACCTGTGGGAATTCCAATTACCACCGCAACCACACGTTGAAGAGTGTTTAGCTGACTGACCGCTTTATCTTTTTCCATTTCCTCCTTTTTTGGGGGTTTGAATTCTCCTCAATGTTTACTGCAATCGATCCGTTACAAACTCATGACTGAAATTGACGTTTGTCTTAATTTGAAGAGGAAACAAACCGGGAGTGCAAAATCACTCTCTCTCTCTCTCTCTTTCTTGGAAGTGCGTTCCCGCGTTATCGTCGCCTCGTTATTATCTCCCCCACTTCCCACAACTTAACAAGTGAATTGCGAGCCTTTTATTGAAGTGCTGCGTTATTGTATAAAACTCAACAAAAACAAGAGGTTCCCACGTTAAGGACTGTTAACTCTTTTTTTTCTTTATTTTTTTTTTTTCGTAACAAAACTGACCGTGTTTGAAACTCTCATAAGCCAATTATTATGCAAATATCAACAAACAATGCATCATTTTGATGCTCGTATAACTGACGCTCCCATTAACATCAACTCGCACACACACACACACACACCTTTTCGATCCCTTTCTGGCCAACCCTTCCCCTTCGCACGGTGCTGAATGAGTGCTGCAGAGACGCTCCCTAACGGGAATGTGCAGAAACTGTGTGAAGTGAACGGGTTTCGTGGCAAAATTGGGTCGTTTTCGGTTGGGCGCCCATTTTGTACCGGTTTTTCTCCTTTTTCCTGTTTTGAGGAGACTCCGCTTTTGCGTGGGTCGATTCTTACAAAATAATTTGGCCCGATGAGGAAAAGTATTCTCTTAATGACAGATTTTATTTTGAGCCGTGCCAAACCTTCCATTGATTCCTTTCATTGCTGTAAGCTTTTTTTTATAACAGGAAATTATTTATAAAAAATAATTGGCGAAGTCAGTTTTAAAAAAAAAAAACACTCACTCGGGGTTTTATATTATTCTTTTTTATTTTATTATGGTTTTGTTTTTTTCATTTTTTTTTCTTCGATTTTTTTATTTTTATTTCTTTTTTTCACTTTTGGAGTTTTTTCCTTTATTTTTGTTTTTTTCTGGTTGTTTATATTCTGATTTTTCGTTTCTTATTTTTTTATATTTTTCCTCCTTTCTTTTTTTTCATATTCGTTAATTTTTTATTTTTGTTTTTTTTATAATTTTGGAGTTTTTTAATTTTTTCCCTAATTTATAAAGTCGTTTTTTATGATTTCTGGTATAAATATGAATTTTTTGTATGTAAATAATAAAAATATACATACTTTTTGTTTTCTGTTTTTTTACTTTTGGAGTTTTTCCTTTATTTTTTTTATTTTTGGAGTTTTTTTACATTTTTTTCCTAATTTATAAAGTCATTTTTTCTTTTATGCTTTCTTGTATAAATCTGTATGTTTTTGTATGTAAAAAATAAAAATATACATATTTTTGTTTCTTGTTTTTCTATTTTGGGAGTTTTTCTTTTGTTATATTTTTGTTTTTTATACTTTTTTTTTGTATTTCTAATTTTTGCAATTTTTGTTTTGGCGTCTTTTCCTTTATCACCCCTTTCGTAGAGAGAATATATTTCAGAATGAACTGTTCAGTCCTCACGTTTTGCTTCTCCTCATCAACCCCTAAGTTCCCTCAGTCAAGAAATCCCCTAAGGGTGACTTCTTGCGATTATAACTTAAGACCTGACTTCCTTCCCGGACTGGAATTCTTCCAGAATTCCTTCACGTCCTCCCCCAACTAATAATCCCGGCAGCGGAGCATATTGTCAGATTCTGTCCTTCAGGGCGACACAACCCTCGTGAACCTGAACCCCTTGGCACCCCAGCCAACAAACTTATCTCCCCTGGCGCCTTTCCAACGAGCCTTCCCCGATTTTTCAGACTTACAGTCTCTCTTTGACCGCCTTCCGAGACGTGACTGTTAAGGGGCGAACGGAAGCGGAATAAAAAAGATGGATGACATCGAGAGAGAGAGAGATTAGGAAGCATGTCTCGAAAGGAAACAAGACTCGTCTCCGACTAATTACCTCCCCTTTTACACGACTTAATTATTTAGCATCAAGTGCAGGGGAGACCCGCCACTAATAATTCGGGGAACCTAAAAAAAAATTTTGCCCGTTAATTACCCGTAAATTAATTATTAATTGCGATTAATGACGGTTGGTTGCCCTTTTAACGATGATTAATTATAATTAACAATTTTTTGTTAGCGCCCTCGGGTATCTCTTTGTAATTTTCCCCGGGTACCGGCCAATCTCTCTCTCTCTCTCTCTCTCCGAAATGTGCGAATTTTTATATCTGGTTATTAACAACGATGGCGGACCTTCAAATATTATTTTTGTCGGGGAGATTTATCTGGTTTGTTTATGAGTCTGAAGTGGGCGTGTTCGAATTCACAGGTACTACTCTCCACCTGATTTAATGGCTCCGGAAAATTAAACACTTTATTTTTTGTGGGTCCCGCGTGAGGTTCCAAACATGGCGGACGCTCGCGGTGGGGAATTCCCGGGAGGAAAGCGGGGGAGAAGGGAAACTGGAAAAGCGGTGGGTGGCATCCCAAGGTCGGGGAGAAAAGACTCGGGGCACGGGGATGCCAACTGTGGGGGTGAGATCAACCTTATAATAATATAACAGATTCTACTTCGGCATCAAAGATGGCGACTACAATTTAATGACAATAATTTGCTCTCATTATATTCCGACTCAAAAGATAAATTACATTTAACCTAAACTGAGAAAACCCTTTTAAGTGTTGTTTTCATAAAAAATTTAAAAATTAAAAATAAATACAGTAAGTCAATTAAAAAGGGTTGTTAAATAAAAGCGAGCAGAAAAGAACTAAAAAAATAATGTTTTTTAAACAATAACTTTTTACGACTGAAAGTACTTTTTAAAAATCTGTATTTTATTTAATACAGTTCAGATTATATAAAACTGACCTGAAAAAGATTTATAGAAAAATTAATAATTATTACATTAAAAATAGTTTTTAAAAAGAAAATAAATATTAAACAAAACCTAAAACGTTATTAAATAAAACTGATTTGAAAAGAATTTTTTTTAAAAGTATTTTTATACTATTTTTTTAGTAAATTATTATTAATCTAAACACAATAAAAAAATAAAACGTTTTTAAAAGATTTTGTATCTTCAAAAGTAAGTTTTTGGTATTTAAATGTGCCTTAAATTTTTTTAAAATTAATATTTAAAAAAGCACAATTAAATAAAATAAAACTGATCTGAAAAGAAAGTCAAATAAATAAATATACAGCAGAAGACCAAAAAACCTTTAGAATTTAAAAACAAAAACATTAAAAATATAGAAAATTAAAATAGTGTTGCAATGGTTCAAACCCTAAAGTAGAAATTTCCGGGGAGGAAGAGAAAGTCGAGGGTTCTCGATGGCTCACCCTCCGCAGCTCCTTTTTTTTAGCCACAGTTTAAAAAATCCTCGTCGGAATTCAAAGGATTTTTAGGTTTTCATAGAAGAAAAGGACGAAATTGGTTTTTGTTTCAAATTTGAGGCAAATTGGAAAGGAAGAATTGCTTGGGGGAGGGGGGGGAAGAGAGGGGTTGAGAAATAACCGTGCGGTTTTTTCGGGGGGTGGATTGACCACTTCGAAACGAACGTGGCGGTTCTTGCATAGGGACTGTTGTTCTTTCTCCCCCTAGAGTTTAGTATCTCCACAACAAGAATAAATTTTCGAGGCGAAAAGTTTCCACCGAATCCCATAATTTTGCCAATATTCC
>JAQIBA010000411.1:0-15524 GCA_028293925.1 Brueelia nebulosa
GCCTTTGCAAGACGACTGCATCAGAAGTGTTCCCATCGAAATCATCTCCAAAGTGCTGACTGAGGTAAGCGAGGGACTGAGTCTCCAACCAAGGGTTCGCCCAACCCTTAACCAACCCTTAACTGTATTTCAGGATCATCTGTGGGAGGATCGCCAACGCAGGGAAGAAGTGATCGTTGCCTTAGCGCCTTTGTTGGAGGATTCCACTCCATCGCCTGAAATGTTTCGATTTTTTTCCCGCCATTGCCTTTCTCACCCCCCGATCTCCGGTTGTCGTCGACGTATTCACGTCGATCGTTCAGCGCATTTTGAAGAGGACCGTGGTAAGATAATGCTGTTCCATCCGAGGCTTCACCGGGGGTGTGATTTTCTCTTTTCCTCAGTCGGTTTCTTTTTTCAAGGACTTCGGTAAATCTCCGTTGATGCGGCGATTTGTCGCGGATTATTTCAAAGCGTTGCATTGTCAAAACGACGGAGAGGAGGCCATTCGGAAATTCATAACAAGGTACGACTCACGTGAGTTTTCCTCTTAAATGAATTTCCCCCTGATTGGTTTTTGTCAATTAGCGTCCACGGAACGAGTTTCGGCTGTCCGCATCCGAGGGTTTTACCAAATTTAGTGGCTGTGAATTTAGCTGCTGTGTTCTCTCATTTCGAGCAAAGGAAAGCATTGCTGACTGAATCAGCCAATGAATCGAATTGCAATGAGGCCTTGCAACTTTTAGATAAGCAACTCGACTGCTTCGTTACTTTGTTTATAGCCCTGTAAGTGCACCACAGGAATAGTCCCCTCCCGCGGGAACCTGTTCTCATTGTCTCTCCCCGCAGATCAGAATATGAAGACTGGCGCTCCGGATTAGCGCAACTGCTGCAACCGATTCCATTCCCGGACGATGCCTTATCCCATCAGGACTTCATAAAGGGATTCATCCCGGTCATGAGGAAGATAGGGATGGATCCCCGGTGCGAGGTTCACGAGACGGTCCTGGGAATCCGGGAAAATAAAGAAGGTTGGCTCAACGTCTTCTGCCCGTCCAGTTTGGTTTGTAAAGACGACGGAGTGCTTTGGTGCCAAATGGTAATTCCCAACTCCTTCGGGATTCGACAATTCCCTTCACGAATTCTAATCGTTCCCGTGGTTTTTTTTTTGCCTTCAGTTGGAAACGTTGTTTTACTGCTGCTGCAGAAGGAAAAGCTTTCTTCAGAAAATGGTGAAGCATTTGGGAGCTTTGCTGCTGGTCGCCTTGAGAGGTCACGACGTGGCACAAGAAATCCTCTGCCTCATGCTGGAATGGCGGCTGATTGGCGGAGAGGATCAGAAGATGCAGATTGTGACGACGCTGCAGAGTAATCAGAGCGGGAGACAGAAGTACAGCGAACTTTGCAAGAGACAGGAACACCTTAGAGAGCTCGTAATTGATTTTAGCATCAATTCATACTGGCGCCCATCGACATTAACCCTCTTTTCTTTCAACACGACAGCTTAATTAATTCTTAATGAGCTTTTTTTCCCCCCTTTATTTACGATAGCTTCCATCATAAATGAGTATTTAATTCACTTCTAAAAATTTGACCTTTTCTTTCCATAAAATCTTTCCCTATCCTTTGGCTGGCCGTTTGCTGACTGGAATTCCTGTAATTTTCAGCAAAAGGAAGGAGGTCCAAAAAAGCTGACTCTTCCAAGTCGGGCGACGGATGCAGATGTCGCGCAATTATTATCGTGCGGATCCTTTGGCAATTTGGAATGCTTAAGTTTAGCCTTCACGCATGTGACAAGCGCCTGTGCACATCAGCTTATACTACTGCCAGGTTTGCGTTATTTGAATCTTTGGGCGACGCAGTTCGGCGACGCCGGATTGGTTATCATATCCGAACATTTAGACAAACTTCAGGTTCTCAATCTGTGCGAAACTCCGGTTTCCGACAAAGGAATCGCCGCCATTGCCGGTAATTCATTCATTCACCGCTTCCGTTTCATTCGAAGTCAGCGATGAAAGCCCCACATTAAACCGACCACCGACACTTTTTCCAGGAATGAGAAACCTCAAGAAACTAAATCTGAATAGTACAAAACTGAGTCCGCAGACATTGGACACGTTAAAACAGAAATTGCCGACCCTCCAGGAGCTGGATGTGCGATACACAGACGCCTGGTGATTTAACTTCGCCACTGACGAGTGCAATAACACAAAGGAAGAAAATTCACCTCAGCGTTGTGAAGGATCCGATGCTCCGAATTAATAATAAGCTTTTTTTTTATTTATTATTGTTATTATTTCACTGACGGAATCATTTAATAATTTTTGTTAAACAATACTTACATATTATAAATAATAAAGTAATTGAGTTTTTACTATTTTTATACTCTTGCGAAACAGTATTATATACTATACTGTAATGCTTCCCGAAATATAAATACACGTCTTCTTTATACTATTTTCCCTTTTCTAAAACCATTCTCACTTATGCTTCTTATTTCTAAAAGGATAAAAATATGTCTAAAATATTTTCTAACACTTACCAATGCGGTGAAGTTCGGTGTTACGTTCTTTTCTTCGTTACTTTCATGAATAAAACCATAACTGCAAGAAATATATTTTTTTAAATGTATAATTTCGATAAAAAAAGAAGCTAATATTTAGTTTAAAAAAGTAAAGTTCACACATATATGGAGAAACATATTTTCAGGTTTTATGTCAAATTACTGTGTTGAATATTTCCTCATTTTTAAGAGCAATTCACAACAAATTTCATTTTTATATAAAAATGGCAGTTGCTTTCATTCCATTACAGACAGTATTTTATTCTCTAGTGATTGTAGCAACATATTAACAAATTTTAACAGCACAGAAGCATTTTCTTAATGTGAAAACAACAAATTTCAATTTACACTTACATATAAAAATAAGCATTACAACAAATATTAAAATCCACATCCAACATCTCCAAGCTCTTTTGTTATGTTCCTCTAACTGTGCAGATTCAATTTTCAATCTTGTTAAATTCTGGTCAGCCAATCCTGATGACTTAAACAGGGTCTGGAAAATATCAAGATCTCATTTTATATTCTTTACTTCACATAATCTTCCATTTTTTTGTTCTTTAAAAATCATTTTTCAGAAAATAATTGGACACAATGGAATCTTATGTAATGATCTTTTAACCCATACTTTCCCAATCATATAAATTTAGGGTTTTAATAGAAAATAAACAGAAAAAAAATACCTCAATGTCTTTCTGTATGATTGTGTTGGCTAATTTGGTCTGCTCCTTTAAATCCCTGGTCATCAGCAACATATCACTGACTATTTTCTCCTGCACAGATTGGTGATACTTCATTAATGAATCTAAGTCCTCTCCAGTTGACTTTTCATCCCTTCTGTGCCTTAACTCACTCTTATTTTCTAAATTAATAAATAAATATTAGCTGCAATACTTTCCTGCCATAACTGAAGAAACAAAACAAATATGGCAAAAAGTTCTTATTTCATCCACATTCAATATCCTAAAAGAATTACTTGAAGAAAGAGCTGATAATATGCCAAAATTCATTCATGTCTTTTCAAGAGATTATGGCTACTAATTTGTTTTACCTTTATCATTTCCAAATAATTCATTTTTTACATCCAAATTATACTTAGAAGCAGTCTTTTGTTGTATTTCTCTTGATATACCATCAGGAGAGCTCACACCTTTTGACATCATTTGCAGTGCTACAATTTTCTCAACAGGATTTTCCTAAAAAGAAATATCCAAAAATGATAACACATAAATGTATAAAATGATTTTTTATTCTCAGTTTGTAGAGTAAAAGTTTGATTGCATATAATTGACAATGAAAAATTTTATTTGATTAAGAAGGAAAATTAAAAATAAAGGAAAATGAAAAATAACCTCTGAATTTAAATAAATTTGAGTTGGATAAATCCTTCTAATTAAATAGCAAATCAAATCTAATTAATTTAATAAACAAAACAGACATTTTACAGTAAAAGCTGACACTCTATTATACTTACAATTTTTTGTGAATCAACAAGTTTTTTTAAAAATTCTGCTCTCCGAATGTAACCATTTAAGGTTTCAGAATCTGGCTTTCTAAAATAAAATTATACACATCATATTAAAGGTAAATCAAAAAATCAATTAATTATACCATACAACTGATGATTTTCTCAGACAATAGAGAAAAATGCTTACTGGGGTCGCTTTTGAAGTTCAGACAGCATATCGCTCAGAGCTTTCACATACTAAAACAAAAATTTCGGTTAAAAAAAAAATTTTTGTTTAACGACAGAAAAATAACCTAAATACTTTAAAGCTTGAAACATTCAATAAAATAAATTTCCCACTAACTTTTTCAAGTCTCCAGTTCATAGGGGTTGAATCATCCCTGCTTAAACTTTCTGTATGTTTAAGAAGTCTTTGTATATTTATCTCTAACCTCGAAACGGTCATTTTGTATTTTAATTCTTAACCACTGAATGTTTTGAATTGAAAATTGACGTGTTCCAAACAAAGCCTCCGCTATTTTAGCTTTCAACCAATGGAGTGATTTGGCGGGAAATTTTGCTCACATCCGTTAACGAAACAAGTTCAAAATTGTTGAATGGACATCCCAAATTTAGAAAATGTCTACCAAAAGCGGGAAGACTTCGAAAAACAAACAAAAAAGACTTGAAAAAAAAATTGAGAAAGTTCTGTCATAAATAAATTCAAGAGTATTTTATTTTTTTAAATAAGTGGTGTCGATGGAATATTCGGTAAAAAATAAACAGTAAATAATGCAAAACAAATTTATATATTATTTAACTTTAAAAATTTTTAATAAAAGAATATTTAAAAAATAAAATCAAATTATTTAAAACAAAAAAAAATAATTGTAATATACACTTTATCGGTTAAAATATTTTTTAAAAATTACCATCATATTTAAAATATATTTTTGCGTTTTATGAAAACGTTTATTTTATGTTCTTTTAACAAATTTTTGTATTTTTTATTCTCCGCAGTTGTCACCGTTGACTGCAATTGTTCCGTTTTCCTTTATTTTCAGCAGGTTATCGATAGCCTTATGATAATCGGTTCCTGCCATCCATTCCTCAATTTCTTCAACCCTAAAATTAGAAACGGAATTTGTTATAATGTAAGTATTTGCTTTTATGAACCACAAATTATTTTTTCTTGATAAATTTTTCCTTTTAATATTATAAACAGCAGACTATCCATTTAATGGAAGCCGTTATTATGAAAATGAAATTCACTAACGTTCTTGGCACTTTGGTGAGGTTTTCGACTCCGTTTTCGGTTATGAGAACATCGTCCTCGATGCGAATGCCACCGAAATTTCTAAAACGTTCAATCACGTCCTTCACCAAAAACTTTGATTGCTTGGGACAATCGAAGGCTTTGTCCAGAAGCTGGAAATTAAAAAATTGCAGATATTAACCGCGATATTTCGCGGTTACCGAAAAACGATCGTAAAACCTTTTTCTACCTACCCAAGGTATGAAGTAACAACCCGGCTCGACCGTCAACACCATGCCTGGCTTTAAAACGCGCGCGGTTCTCAGTTTGTTAAAACCAGGGGCGGCGGGTCTCTCCGGCGTTCCTTCCAAATAACCTCCCACATCGTGGACATCACACCCCATTAAATGACCCAGGCCGTGGGGCTGAAATATCGCTCCGATCCCGGCTTTTATCATCTCGTCGACGTCTCCCTGCAGAAGACCACCATCTCGCATGCGCTCCAACATGACTCTGTTCGCTTCGAAGTGCATGCTGTACCACGAAACTCCTGAAAGTGATTGGAAGTTAACAACCCGCGAACAGACGAACTCTGTTTGTACCACCCAAACGCTAAAACTCACCAGGTTTAGCCTTTTCCAGGACGGCGTTCCTCGCATCCAGCACCGCGTTGTATATCAGCTTTTGATCATCGGTGAATTTCCCGCTAACCGGAAATGAACACGTTATGTCTGATGCGTATCCACAGTAGGAACATCCCATATCGAAGCAACTAAGGCAAAATTAATTATTAATATCCCGAGTCGGTAGGAATATTCTCGAGTAATTATCTTTGGTGCTGTCCCTGAAATGACGACACGTACCACATATCGCCCGCTCTTACGGTTCTGTCGTTGGGGGCACCGGCGTGGCCATAATGAAGAACGGCGCCGTTTTCGCCGCTCCCGCAAATGCAAGTGTAGCTCACATGTCTGGCCCCTCCGACATAGTAGCAATAATCGAGAAAGATGGACTCGCACTGATACTCCTTCATTCCATCTTTGATCTTTCGCATCACCTGTTTGTGCGCTTCCGAAGAGATCCGATTAGTATACCTGATGACCTCGATTTCCTGAGGGGTTTTGAAAACCCTCCTAAAACACAAAAGCGTTTTCATTTTTTAATGGGAATTCATTCCGTGAGCTACATCACAAAAACTACTTTATTGACCAATGATATTAAATATTAACTGCGTCTGCTTTTGAGGGCGAATTAACATTACGGCTCGAACGGAATGTTTTTGTCAGAACCGAACCACTGTTTACTTCTTATGATTTTTCAATAAGAACGACTGGAAAAGAGTAACACGCAAACATCTTATTTGTTCTTCCAGCGGAGGCTTTAATTTTCAATTCAAACACATATTTTGAAGTTCGTGATAGTATATTTAGCAAATTCTTCAGTGGATACTTAATTGTTTCCTATCAAAACCACGCAATATCATTTTCCATTTTAATTGATAACTTAACTATTAATATTTAAACCAATTCATTTCTAAATAAAATACCCAACTGTAATAAGAGAATAGCATAGACATTCATGCATTTTAAAGTAATTTGAATAACAAGATTCTGGGACAGGAGAATTCCCATTGGAACTGCATACACAATGTCTGAAATTTCCTATCTCTGCGATAAGAGATAAGGCGCCAGAAATTCATCTGATAAGTTTCGTAACGAAATGGCGCATGATGGAGAAATTCACCAAGGCTAAACTGTACCTACAACCAACGGGGCTTAAAGATGTACCTAAGGGGGGAAAGTTCAATAAAATGAGACGGTAAAATAATTGGGTTAAGCTTTGATATTTTGTTGATATTCATTTTGTATTCTTACACTTTCATAAAATACAGTATATACATCTCACAGAAACATAATTGGATTTTTTCGAAAAATTAATTACAATATTTGGCCAACATTAAATTCAGAATTTAAGAATTCATATGTACATATCAGCAAGTTCAAATTTTTTCTCCTTGCTGTAAAGGTTCTCTCCTACGATTCAATAACTCATACTATTTTAATAAATAAAATTTTTTATTTAAATTTTTTTAAAGAAATCACTGACCCATTCCCTTTTGCAATACAAAACCATTCATAAATTATTATCTCCCAGTGAGGGAAAAGCTTCTTCAGGAGCAGCCATTTGATCTTCTAAATATTCCTTTAACTCAGTCTTATGAGGCAACAATGAATTAAGAGTGTTAAAATCCAAATCGACCACGTTCAGTCCTATACACCTTAAATGTCTCTTTCTCATTACTTGTAAACCGGTTAGATGATGTCCACTTGAATCATAATGCTCTGGAAGGTGGATAAGCAATGCAGTGAAATCATTCCAGTGTGCGGTTGGATATAACAAAGATGGTTTCCCTTTTGGATGCACAATTATATCCACTATATATAGTTCAGTCAGAGGAAGATTTTTCAATACTACTGATGAAGCTATGCTTTTGTCAGGTCCTAAAATATCTGGCAGTACTTCCAGAAGTGAGTCTGAAATTCTTTGAATTCTGGAATCCTGCTTTATCAAGCTGGAAGACATGTCCGGAAACAGCAAGGGACCCTCGTACTGTTTACACTCCAATGTTAATGCAGTGTCAAGCAGTTTTAATTTTGTTCTTATAATGTGTAGCCACTGTGTGTCTTTCAGTGACTGCAATCTGTCTAAAAAGTATGGATTAAATATCTTTGAAACAAATTTAACAGGATATTTCTCTAGAAAAATAAACGAGAGCATGATATCTAAGATATCTTCAGTGTTGAGTTGCACGAATCTCTCCATTAGTTCTTCTTCGAGAACTTTCCAAAACACTGCTTCATTTGAAGGGGAACAGTTTAAATTGCCAAATGGCAGAAATACAGACTTCAAAACAGATGGAGTCATCCTCTTGGCATTTTTAGCTAAGTATATACTGCAGTTGTTGAATATCACGCAAGATCTCACTTTGTACTTATTGCAATATTCCATAATAATTCCAACTAATTCTGGATTCCTTATTTGATGTTTTCTGACCAAACAAAATTTCTCCAATGATTTTATAACATCTTCTTCATAATTAGGCAGCAACATAAATGCTCCTATTATGGATCCTAATTTTTCCTCATTTATTTTAAGAATTTTTATTGTGAGCCAGTTCGAAAGGCACTGTATAATATAGTATGGAAATTCTTTAATGTCACTTAAAATCGTCAATATTTCAACAATATGCTCCCCTTTCAGTTTCAGATACACAAGTTCCAACTGCCTTTGCAAAATTTTTATTAACAGTGACCTGCTCATGTTTGCATGAAGCAGAATCCTGAAAACATCCATAATATTGGTTTCATTTATGTCGTGTTGTCTTTCCATGACTCCGACCCAAAGCTTATCAATGTCCGATTGGTTGTCGGAAAACAATAATGAATGTGCAGAACGACAGATTTCCAAAATACTGAATTTATAATCTGCTATTCTAATGAGAACTTCCTCACAGAGTTTCTGCTTGAGCAAAAGCAGATTGTCTCCATTTGATTCCTCACTGACCACCTCCAAAGCTTCCAGAATTTCACTGTTGACATCGCTTGTAATTAAAATATCGATTAAATTATTGAGCAATATGTTTTTCGTGCAAAAATCCATTTCATCGTCTAAAAAGATTTCAAAATTTTTCTGAAATTCCTCATTATTCTCAGACCTAAAAATTGTTTTGATCACTTGAAGGGCGACTGTGGGCGTGATTTCTGCGGGTGGTATCAACTCCAGCAATGCAAACACACTATTTTTGGAGTAGCACTTGCTGAAGCCTTCAATCATTTCTCTCATTTCCCTTTCTTGAAGTGCTGATTTCTTA
The DNA here is from genome assembly GCA_028293925.1 of Brueelia nebulosa. NCBI lineage: Eukaryota > Metazoa > Arthropoda > Insecta > Psocodea > Philopteridae > Brueelia > Brueelia nebulosa. Next base: position 9,116 of record JAQIBA010000411.1, read on the forward strand.
CGTTTTTTCGCAGACCCATAATTCTCTATTGGTTTCAAGGATTCCGATATTTGAGCCTCAGTTAATTTTCGCACGATTACTGGTAACTCCTGAATATCGACACCGTCCTCTAATAATAAATTCGTTTCACCTATTATTTCACTACAAGTAGACTTCAATGTTTTTTGACTCCAAAATAAAGGGACGTTACTGCACGGTTTCAAAAGAGTTCCTTTATTTTTAAAAATACGACTGTAGACCCCACCCTGAAGCGGCCCAGTAAATCTTAAAACTTTTGCCATGCACTGGCTCATCGTAAAAAAAAAAACTTGATTCACACGTCTGTATAGAATACGAAAATTTAATATGTTTCATTCATTTTGTCGGTCATAAAAGCGTCCATCTTTGAATTTATCATTTTTCACTTCGGTTGAATTCGCCGGCAACTTCGGACGTTTCCGGCGATTCACTACTTCCACGCCAACCCGGGAGCGAGACGTTGCAATTAAAATCAGCGAAAATGATTTTTATTTCGCTGATTCATTTACAAAGGAACACTAAGTCCAATTATATTTAGTAACGGCTCATTCATTTGAGTGAATATCTAATAACTTTTAAATTATGGTAAAGTTAAAATGAAATGTTATGTACTTACAACTCCGTGATGGCTGGGAAAAGGAAAGTATTGTCCACTTTGAACCTAAAAATTGAGAGAAATTTCCTTTTAATATCAATATTCTACAGTTGTAATATTAAAAAACATTATCATTCCAAACTTAAAACTAATATCTTTTCCATCGAAATGTTATAAAAAATAAAATTATGTCATTAATTCGATCAGATCATTTTGGAAGCAAAACTTGCATGCGCATTTTGGAAAAAAAAATCGGAGAATTTTTTCCGTAATCGAAGGACTAAAATACAGAAATTCTTTTCGGAAAATTAAGAAACATTCTATCTGAACATAAACCTGTAAAATCCGCACGATTCTTTAAGATTGCCTAATAAAAAGAATAAAGTTTGTACATATTGATTCTAATGAATGCTTTAAAGGCCGTTTACGATCGGGTCAGGGTTTAGGCGAAAAAAAAAAAATTATTTGCTGATAAATTCTCCAATTAGCACTTCAATAAATAACCAGTAGAAGAAGAACTATCGCCTGCACGTTTTATTCAACTGTGTAATTTACTAGAATTTACGAAGATCCGGACGTTTTTAAGAAAAAATACATTAAAAGTATTAAATTTTAAATTACAGTTTTATGAAATCGCGGCCCGCGATTAAAGGAGAATTATATGAAACATTACTTTTACTGACGAAAAACTTAATATTTCGTGAAACCGAATTAAGGCATAAAAAGCACTTAACTGATTTCTCTGGAATTATTGAAAGAATAAACTTAAAATGTTTTAAATGTTCCAGATTTAACAATTATTTTTTTTTTGGGGGGGGGGGGTGATAAAACGGGTTTCTAAGTTAGAAAATTAATCTGCGATCTTCACACTCGATGATCTTTCGAATAAATTTAGATGATTGCTTTTTGTTTATAGTTTGAATTTAATTTTTATCTTCTCCTTGGTTTATTTGACCGATTAATTTTAGAAAAAAATATTGGGAAGTTGTGCAAAAGATCTCAAAGACACCAATTAGAGAGAAGCCAGCCAAAAAAATTGATCGCGATATTGATAAATGCATAAAAGATCTCAGGCGAAGAGAAATCAAACGCAACAGAACCTGAATTGAAAAGTTTGTCAAAGTAAAAGGTGTCTCAACTTACTCGTTTATGCCTTCAAAGGTTGCTTCTTTTGTCATTAAACCACTGTCGGTATTGAGGCCCAACTGAAAAAAAAAATCGTAATTCAATTACTGACAACTATTAAGGCCAAAAGGCAAATTGCAGTGATGTGGACAGTTTTTAAAAATCGCCCGCCAAATTAGAAACTCCTACGGATAAAATAAATCTTGGTCATGGGGAAAGTAACACGAGAAAATGGATATGAAAATAGGAGAAGCAAGAAAACGCCCAAATATACGCCTTTGGAGGACCTAAAGATGACATATCGGCCTCCGCTCTTGAAAGACTCGCGTACCGAAATCAGGTCGCTGCTGATACCTGATTATAACTATTTCGATAACTTCTATTAAATTAGCAGTTCCCAAAGAGGGGCGACACTTTCGCCTTTTTTCTTCATGTCACGACCTTCTCCACGGCCCTGATTAACCTCGAACCTCAAGGTATTCCTTTTTGAGGAGCTTTCAGAAGACTTCTTAAACGTCGTCCCATATTTAAATCACCTTGATGTGATTGCGAATTGAATAAACTCAAGTGTAATACTATTATGTTCTGAAAACCAACAATTGGAAGAGTAGGTTGGGGAAGATTTTGACCTAATATTCAGTTTACCAACGCAGCTCCAACAATTATAATTTAGTCGAATAATTAAATCTGTATATAAGCCGAACATAATCAACTGAGTGAAAAAATTTTAATATTTAGATTATTCAAAATTAATTTATCTTTCTTATTTATACGAGAAATCAAAGAAAATTAGCTAATAAAATTTACAAGCAAGAAAATGTTTACTTTGACCGGCAAAACTGTTAACAGGTGAACTTTGTAAACCTTTTTGTATTTAAACAGATGAAAATCTTCCTTTCTTTCCGAAATTTAGTCATTTTAATGATTTAAAACCAATAACTAATGAGGCCGAAGAAGCAAGACTTTATTTTCTCAAATTGAAGATATTTCTAAATCTCTTGGGTCTGCGATCGATAAGAACCGAATCTGTATCAATTCGTTCCTCTTCTCCAGGATTTAGAAGGGTTGAGGGAAAGATCAAAGGGTTTAATTTTGGCCAGATCCCGAAGAGGGAAGTTACACGGGAAGTTAAAACTCTATATTCCACTCAGGAATTCAAGAAGAAACGCAAAAGCCCTTCGAAGCATGCAAGTGGAATAAGAGACGGAAGAATTCCATTGATTTTTTGTAATTCCTTTAAATGCATTAATCCAGTTCAGAGTATAATTTTTTTATTTCGTAAAAAATCCATTTAGGAGAGTTTTCTCTTCATTTTCATCATCGAGGCAATGATTTTTTGAATTTGAAAACCGATCTCTTCGATTCTCGCAATTCAAATAAATAAATCCACTGTCTCAGCGATTTTTAACTTTCACTTATTTTATAGAAATTCGCTTATTGTAAATATTATTTCATTAAAGATTTATTTTGAAAACTTAAAACTCCGGGATTGGAAAACAATATTTTGAAATATTTCCGATAATACTGACCATCTCAAGGCAAAAATGACTTCCGGAAAGAATTTATGCGGTCCAACATCCAGCTGAAGTTGTGGATGACCCCCGCCAAGGAACACGAGAATCTGCGTCGAAATTCCTTTACTGTCAATACGACTGAATACCAACAAGGTTTTACTTATTTGGAGGTTTTCAGAGGCGAATAAAAAATTAGAGCAAGGTTATATGAGTTCAAATTGCCTTCACTGAGAAGATGCTAATGGCGATTAAGGAACTGGAATTCTGTGCATCATCCTTGTACGTTTCATCTGCTTAATAAAACAACGTTAACTTGAGATTTTCTACTGTAAAATCTGCAATGGGAATGATTTGACTACCCCCAAAATTTTACAAAAGAGTCTGCTTCGGTCCCACCCCTAATTTTTAAACAATTCGTGACTTTAACATTGATTCTCCGGAAATAAACGAAGCTTATCAGCAAGGTTTCGTCTGTTCGGTGATTAGGAATCGCCGGTTTAAGGTTTCTTTGAATGAGACTAACAGTCGATTCATAAATTCATTAAAAGTAGTTTAGTTTCCGCAAAGCCGCACTCCTGCATATTTTGTTGTTTACACCGCGGACAACGACCTGTACAAGTGGTATTCAAGCCGTTGAACGCAATCCTATTCTATTAGAAGTTTCGCTCAATTAGAACTCCCAAGATATTTTTGTTGGTAATTTTAGAATGCAAATTGAATAGTACGATGCACAGGTGATTGCGATAATTAACGACTGCTGGTAAAAATAAAACAATTTTGGTGCTCATTAAGCTTTCACCTCTTTTGCTGAGGCAAACGCCAACGGTTTGGTAAACTGAATTCTCGTAAAACTGACTCCAGAAGACATCCAATCTAAGAACGATTACATAGGCGCACTAAAAATGTCGAGATTTTCCTGCGATTTACGGTCAAAGCTTCTACAGTTTATGGCGGTGTTAAATTGGCACAGAAAACGAAGGAATTTTTTAGTCTGAAGAGCCGCTTTAGATGGCGAGCCAAATTAAAAAATCATTCACCGAAGAATTACCCATTCTTCCATAAATGTTAATTTTTAATTTAAACTGTAAGTTTGAATTAAATTTTTTACTCTTTTACTTTTATTATAGTTACTGCACTTCTTTCAATTCATTATCGGAGCTTTAAATTTTTAATGAAATTGTATCAACTGTACTTCTTAAGGAATGTGAAATAAGCTATAAGTTCAGAAAAGTTTAAAATGACTTCTGTTCTAAGTGAAAAGAGAGTAAAAAATACAAGGAAGATATAATGACGGGAGTGGAAACAGATGTGAGGCGGAAAATTTTTCAAGGAGCGAGAGAAAAGAAAAAGGGATACAAAAAATAATCCGAAACAAAACTTCAGTTTTTTAGCACAAAAATTCCAACTATCCGTTAAGTGGATATGAATAAAAGGGAAGAATACAACCTAACTAAGCCAAATTTGTTCTATTGGAAAGAAAAAATGATTTTGCAAACATCTTTTCTTTTCCATCCGGCAAGACGTTCTCCCTTCTAGGAGTTATACCAGTTGTATTTTCTTAACAAACATCGCCTTATTATTTATTTATTCAATTCATTATCGTTTAATTCAATTACTATTTTTACACGGCATTTACAAAGAGAAGTTACAGTAATTACTCTCACACAAAGAATGGTAAGAAATCAAAAAATAAAATTCTCATCGTGAATTTCCCCATTTCACGCGAATTTGTGTTCTTTGTGCACTTTTCCAGCCTTTTCCGGACACCAACGAAGTTCCGTCTACTCCGCCCATTACCTCGGGGAAGAAAAGGAAATATGAAACCGTTAAACGGACAAACTTTCATCTCCGCCTTCGAATGGATGGAGAGGGAATAGAAACCCATTACTAAGAAAAAAAAAATATTTTCACTGGAGGCTTAAAGGATTAATTAATTATCCGATTCCTCACTTAAGACTGAGCTTTATTGAATTTTAAAATGTTATTAAAATGAAGTCTTTTTCCATGTATCATTTCCTACTTCAACGACAGCTCTTCAATTCATCTAAAGCTTTCAAAAAATGCCAAAAGGCAAACGACGTATAAATACCTCGAAAAAAATTCGTTGAACTTCGCAAAAATGTAACCGACAAGTCATTCACCTTATTTTTAACAGAATCACTCTTACGGACATTATGAGCGCAAAATATTACATAAAAACAATTATAAACAAGGTTTTTTTTTCCCCAGTCATACAATTATACTCCGCTTATGTCCCTCCAGTTGTTATTTTCTAACCATCCTCGCTGGTTTTTCCAAAGAAAAGGGAAAGCCAGAGTGGATTTACCAGAGTGGCTCACGAAGTGAACCGCATTAGGATATCTCCTTAACACTGGAATTTCGCAGTCGATTTCTTATGAAACGCAACTTCAGGTTTACATTTTGACATACTTTGATGCAAAGGGAAGCAATAGGGCCTCCGTTTCGCACTCGTTTAGAAACAATTAATGGTTCTAAGCTTCGGTATCGCATCTGCTGAAATATTCCATCCAATGTTTATTGTAAAAGTTTATCTGTGAAACCCCGTTAGAAGAATTTACTACTAAAATCTACGGCTTTTCACCGTGATTGTGACCTTTTAAATTTTTATCTCAATAAGCAATCTCAATAGTGTAATGTTTTTCCGGTCATCGGCGTCATACCTCACGGGTGTGATAAAGACCCCGTAAAGTATCACTGTCAATGTTTTATTCCAATTTCATTATCTTTTCCATGTTATCTGCTCTCCTTATTTTCCATCTATCTGTCAGCCATTTTCCTTCTTGTTTATTATTTCGATTCTTGTCGCCACCTTTTCAGGCGCTTTTTTTCTTTTATTAAGTGTTTTATTTCTGGCCTTTATTTACAGTCTTCTCTGATAATGACTATCAATATTTCGTAATCGACCAAGATAAAAATATTTACTTTGATTAATCAGTTAATGAATACAACGGGCGGGAGAACAAATAAAGAATCAGATAAAAAGGGCTAAGGTAAGAAACATCCGAGCAACTTTCTCTTTTCGTGGTAAAACCTGTGATTCTTTTTATCTCCCACTCCCCCTCACGGGTTCTTCGAAAAGAGAACACCTCCACAATTTTATTATTAACCCTGGAAAGACCGGCATTTCAGACTCCCG
>JAQIBA010000412.1:0-15379 GCA_028293925.1 Brueelia nebulosa
AAACTTTTTCCTGTACTCCCAAATGTACCAAAAATCCAAATCTATCAGAATAAAACAAACTACACACAGATCTATTCTTTAGGATGTAGAGAAACGGAAAAAACCCGTCGGAACCTCAGGTGACGCCGTTGTTTAAAGTTATTCGTAAAACTAACTTTTTCAAACTTTTTCAAACTTTTTCCTGTACTCCCAAATGTACCAAAAATCGAAATGTAATGAATTAAAACAAACTACACATAGATATATTCTTTAGGAAGTAGAGAAACGGAAAAAACCCCTCCTGAGCTCAGAGGACTCCGTTGTTTAAAGTTATTCGTAAAACTAACTTTTTCAAACTTTTTCAAACTTTTTTCTGTACTCCCAAATGTACCAAAAATCCAAATCTATCAGAATAAAACAAACTACACACAGATCTATTCTTTAACATGTAGAGAAACGGAAAAAACCCCTCCTGAGCTCAGAGGACGCCGTTGTTTAAAGTTATTCGTAAAACTAACTTTTTCAAACTTTTTCAAACTTTTTCCTGTACTCCCAAATGTACCAAAAATCCAAATCTATCAGAATAAAACAAACTACACACAGATCTATTCTTTAGGATGTAGAGAATTAGAAAAAACCCCTCCTGAGCTCAGAGGACGCCGTTGTTTAAAGTTATTCGTAAAACTAACTTTTTCAAACTTTTTCAAACTTTTTTCTGTACTCCCAAATGTACCAAAAATCGAAATCTCTCAGAAGAAAACAAAATACACATAGATCTATTCTTTAGGATGTAGAGAAACGGAAAAAACCCGTCGGAACCTCAGGTGACGCCGTTGTTTAAAGTTATTCGTAAAACTAACTTTTTCAAACTTTTTCAAACTTTTTCCTGTACTCCCAAATGTACCAAAAATCGAAATCTATCAGAATAAAACAAACTACACACAGATCTATTCTTTAACATGTAGAGAAACGGAAAAAACCCCTCCTGAGCTCAGAGGACGCCGTTGTTTAAAGTTATTCGTAAAACTAACTTTTTCAAACTTTTTCAAACTTTTTCCTGTACTCCCAAATGTACCAAAAATCCAAATCTATCAGAATAAAACAAACTACACACAGATCTATTCTTTAGGATGTAGAGAAACGGAAAAAACCCCTTGGAACCTCAGAGGACGCCGTTGTTTAAAGTTATTCGTAAAACTAACTTTTTCAAACTTTTTCAAACTTTTTCCTGTACTCCCAAATGTACCAAAAATCGAAATGTAATGAATTAAAACAAACTACACATAGATATATTCTTTAGGAAGTAGAGAAACGGAAAAAACCCCTCCTTAGCTCAGAGGACTCCGTTCTTTACTTTTTTCAATGATGAAAACATTCCAAAACTTCATTCGTTCCTATATAAAAACGTTCTAAGTTTAAACACAGGTGTGGGGCAATGTTTATACTTCTACTATTTATGCTAACAATACTATACTTTCATACCTTTTTAATGATTTGATTGATATCTCTTTATTTTAAGAAATAAATATTTTGAATTGAAGTTTATTTGCTTTTTTTTTCTTGGATTAATTCCATATTTTATTAATTAACTCTATAATTATTTTGCATTTCTTTCATATGAAGGTTTTCTTTTAGTTCAGGCAAAAAATAGACATACTCGAACCGAATACACAAACTGAATATCAAATACCTACCGAATATTCGGCGCATCCGTAGTAAATACAAAATCCAAAATTTGTCCTCCAATTTTATCCAGGCTATATCAGGATTATCTAGAAATGACCGTTGCATTAAAAACTCAGCCAGCTGCGCTTCATTGGAAATAATAACCAACATTACATTTTAAACCCGATTACTGTTAATAATAATATGCTAAAAACACTTCACTCAATATAAATCTCACATTTTCTCACATTCAAAGAAACAAAAATCTCCTTGTTCATTGGAAAACCACACGACTTCTCAATTCTTTTATAAAAACAACGGCAACGGTTAATATAAAATGGCAACGCTGTATTCTCATCTCAGCCTTACGCTCCTCCTCCTCCTCCTCTCAAGGATGACGTGGCCAGACCGAAGTCAACGCGTCTACATTTTTATTTCCGGCCTTTACATTGAGGAATACAGAAATCCCAGTGGTTGACCGCACTCACCCAATATATTTATTAATTAATAAAAAAAAAAATACGATTCTGATTTATCTTGACACTGTCATTTATTTTAATATTCAATATCCTTCACATAAAGAAAAAATTTAACTGAGAAATATTACATTTCGCCCGTACTCCTTTACATTTTCTAACTAAAAAAAAACAAACCCCTCCTGAGCTCAGAGGACGCCGTTGTTTAAAGTTATTCGTAAAACTAACTTTTTCAAACTTTTTCAAACTTTTTCCTGTACTCCCAAATGTACCAAAAATCCAAATCTATCAGAATAAAACAAACTACACACAGATCTATTCTTTAGGATGTAGAGAAACGGAAAAAACCCGTCGGAACTTCAGGTGACGCCGTTGTTTAAAGTTATTCGTAAAACTAACTTTTTCAAACTTTTTCAAACTTTTTCCTGTACTCCCAAATGTACCAAAAATCCAAATCTATCAGAATAAAACAAACTACACACAGATCTATTCTTTAGGATGTAGAGAAACGGAAAAAACCCGTCGGAACCTCAGGTGACGCCGTTGTTTAAAGTTATTCGTAAAACTAACTTTTTCAAACTTTTTCAAACTTTTTCCTGTACTCCCAAATGTACCAAAAATCGAAATCTCTCAGAAGAAAACAAAATACACACAGATCTATTCTTTAGGATGTAGAGAAACGGAAAAAACCCGTCGGAACCTCAGGTGACGCCGTTGTTTAAAGTTATTCGTAAAACTAACTTTTTCAAACTTTTTCAAACTTTTTCCTGTACTCCCAAATGTACCAAAAATCGAAATCTCTCAGAAGAAAACAAAATACACACAGATCTATTCTTTAGGATGTAGAGAAACGGAAAAAACCCGTCGGAACCTCAGGTGACGCCGTTGTTTAAAGTTATTCGTAAAACTAACTTTTTCAAACTTTTTCAAACTTTTTTCTGTACTCCCAAATGTACCAAAAATCCAAATCTATCAGAATAAAACAAACTACACACAGATCTATTCTTTAACATGTAGAGAAACGGAAAAAACCCCTCCTGAGCTCAGAGGACGCCGTTGTTTAAAGTTATTCGTAAAACTAACTTTTTCAAACTTTTTCAAACTTTTTCCTGTACTCCCAAATGTACCAAAAATCGAAATCTCTCAGAAGAAAACAAAATACACATAGATCTATTCTTTAGGATGTAGAGAAACGGAAAAAACCCCTCCTGAGCTCAGAGGACGCCGTTGTTTAAAGTTATTCGTAAAACTAACTTTTTCAAACTTTTTCAAACTTTTTCCTGTACTCCCAAATGTACCAAAAATCGAAATGTAATGAATTAAAACAAACTACACATAGATATATTCTTTAGGAAGTAGAGAAACGGAAAAAACCCCTCCTGAGCTCAGAGGACGCCGTTGTTTAAAGTTATTCGTAAAACTAACTTTTTCAAACTTTTTCAAACTTTTTCAAACTTTTTCCTGTACTCCCAAATGTACCAAAAATCCAAATCTATCAGAATAAAACAAACTACACACAGATCTATTCTTTAGGATGTAGAGAAACGGAAAAAACCCCTCCTGAGCTCAGAGGACGCCGTTGTTTAAAGTTATTCGTAAAACTAACTTTTTCAAACTTTTTCAAACTTTTTCCTGTACTCCCAAATGTACCAAAAATCCAAATCTATCAGAATAAAACAAACTACACACAGATCTATTCTTTAACATGTAGAGAAACGGAAAAAACCCCTCCTGAGCTCAGAGGACGCCGTTGTTTAAAGTTATTCGTAAAACTAACTTTTTCAAACTTTTTCAAACTTTTTCCTGTACTCCCAAATGTACCAAAAATCCAAATCTATCAGAATAAAACAAACTACACACAGATCTATTCTTTAGGATGTAGAGAAACGGAAAAAACCCCTCCTGAGCTCAGAGGACGCCGTTGTTTAAAGTTATTCGTAAAACTAACTTTTTCAAACTTTTTCAAACTTTTTCAAACTTTTTCCTGTACTCCCAAATGTACCAAAAATCCAAATCTATCAGAATAAAACAAACTACACACAGATCTATTCTTTAGGATGTAGAGAAACGGAAAAAACCCCTCCTGAGCTCAGAGGACGCCGTTGTTTAAAGTTATTCGTAAAACTAACTTTTTCAAACTTTTTCAAACTTTTTCAAACTTTTTCCTGTACTCCCAAATGTACCAAAAATCCAAATCTATCAGAATAAAACAAACTACACACAGATCTATTCTTTAGGATGTAGAGAAACGGAAAAAACCCCTCCTGAGCTCAGAGGACGCCGTTGTTTAAAGTTATTCGTAAAACTAACTTTTTCAAACTTTTTCAAACTTTTTCCTGTACTCCCAAATGTACCAAAAATCCAAATCTATCAGAATAAAACAAACTATACACAGATCTATTCTTTAGGATGTAGAGAAACGGAAAAAACCCCTCCTGAGCTCAGAGGACGCCGTTGTTTAAAGTTATTCGTAAAACTAACTTTTTCAAACTTTTTCAAACTTTTTCCTGTACTCCCAAATGTACCAAAAATCCAAATCTATCAGAATAAAACAAACTACACACAGATCTATTCTTTAGGATGTAGAGAAACGGAAAAAACCCCTTGGAACCTCAGAGGACGCCGTTGTTTAAAGTTATTCGTAAAACTAACTTTTTCAAACTTTTTCAAACTTTTTCAAACTTTTTCCTGTACTCCCAAATGTACCAAAAATCCAAATCTATCAGAATAAAACAAACTACACACAGATCTATTCTTTAGGATGTAGAGAAACGGAAAAAACCCGTCGGAACCTCAGGTGACGCCGTTGTTTAAAGTTATTCGTAAAACTAACTTTTTCAAACTTTTTCAAACTTTTTCAAACTTTTTCCTGTACTCCCAAATGTACCAAAAATTTAAATCTATCAGAATAAAACAAACTACACACAGATCTATTCTTTAGGATGTAGAGAAACGGAAAAAACCCGTCGGAACCTCAGGTGACGCCGTTGTTTAAAGTTATTCGTAAAACTAACTTTTTCAAACTTTTTCAAACTTTTTCCTGTACTCCCAAATGTACCAAAAATCGAAATGTAATGAATTAAAACAAACTACACATAGATATATTCTTTAGGAAGTAGAGAAACGGAAAAAACCCCTCCTGAGCTCAGAGGACGCCGTTGTTTAAAGTTATTCGTAAAACTAACTTTTTCAAACTTTTTCAAACTTTTTCAAACTTTTTCCTGTACTCCCAAATGTACCAAAAATCCAAATCTATCAGAATAAAACAAACTACACACAGATCTATTCTTTAGGATGTAGAGAAACGGAAAAAACCCCTCCTGAGCTCAGAGGACGCCGTTGTTTAAAGTTATTCGTAAAACTAACTTTTTCAAACTTTTTCAAACTTTTTCAAACTTTTTCCTGTACTCCCAAATGTACCAAAAATCCAAATCTATCAGAATAAAACAAACTACACACAGATCTATTCTTTAGGATGTAGAGAAACGGAAAAAACCCCTCCTGAGCTCAGAGGACGCCGTTGTTTAAAGTTATTCGTAAAACTAACTTTTTCAAACTTTTTCAAACTTTTTCCTGTACTCCCAAATGTACCAAAAATCCAAATCTATCAGAATAAAACAAACTACACACAGATCTATTCTTTAGGATGTAGAGAAACGGAAAAAACCCGTCGGAACCTCAGGTGACGCCGTTGTTTAAAGTTATTCGTAAAACTAACTTTTTCAAACTTTTTCAAACTTTTTCCTGTACTCCCAAATGTACCAAAAATCGAAATCTCTCAGAAGAAAACAAAATACACACAGATCTATTCTTTAGGATGTAGAGAAACGGAAAAAACCCCTCCTGAGCTCAGAGGACGCCGTTGTTTAAAGTTATTCGTAAAACTAACTTTTTCAAACTTTTTCAAACTTTTTCCTGTACTCCCAAATGTACCAAAAATCCAAATCTATCAGAATAAAACAAACTACACACAGATCTATTCTTTAGGATGTAGAGAAACGGAAAAAACCCCTTGGAACCTCAGAGGACGCCGTTGTTTAAAGTTATTCGTAAAACTAACTTTTTCAAACTTTTTCAAACTTTTTCAAACTTTTTCCTGTACTCCCAAATGTACCAAAAATCCAAATCTATCAGAATAAAACAAACTACACACAGATCTATTCTTTAGGATGTAGAGAAACGGAAAAAACCCGTCGGAACCTCAGGTGACGCCGTTGTTTAAAGTTATTCGTAAAACTAACTTTTTCAAACTTTTTCAAACTTTTTCAAACTTTTTCCTGTACTCCCAAATGTACCAAAAATTTAAATCTATCAGAATAAAACAAACTACACACAGATCTATTCTTTAGGATGTAGAGAAACGGAAAAAACCCGTCGGAACCTCAGGTGACGCCGTTGTTTAAAGTTATTCGTAAAACTAACTTTTTCAAACTTTTTCAAACTTTTTCCTGTACTCCCAAATGTACCAAAAATCGAAATGTAATGAATTAAAACAAACTACACATAGATATATTCTTTAGGAAGTAGAGAAACGGAAAAAACCCCTCCTGAGCTCAGAGGACGCCGTTGTTTAAAGTTATTCGTAAAACTAACTTTTTCAAACTTTTTCAAACTTTTTCAAACTTTTTCCTGTACTCCCAAATGTACCAAAAATCCAAATCTATCAGAATAAAACAAACTACACACAGATCTATTCTTTAGGATGTAGAGAAACGGAAAAAACCCCTCCTGAGCTCAGAGGACGCCGTTGTTTAAAGTTATTCGTAAAACTAACTTTTTCAAACTTTTTCAAACTTTTTCAAACTTTTTCCTGTACTCCCAAATGTACCAAAAATCCAAATCTATCAGAATAAAACAAACTACACACAGATCTATTCTTTAGGATGTAGAGAAACGGAAAAAACCCCTCCTGAGCTCAGAGGACGCCGTTGTTTAAAGTTATTCGTAAAACTAACTTTTTCAAACTTTTTCAAACTTTTTCCTGTACTCCCAAATGTACCAAAAATCCAAATCTATCAGAATAAAACAAACTATACACAGATCTATTCTTTAGGATGTAGAGAAACGGAAAAAACCCCTCCTGAGCTCAGAGGACGCCGTTGTTTAAAGTTATCCGTAAAACTAACTTTTTCAAACTTTTTCAAACTTTTTCCTGTACTCCCAAATGTACCAAAAATCCAAATCTATCAGAATAAAACAAACTACACACAGATCTATTCTTTAGGATGTAGAGAAACGGAAAAAACCCCTTGGAACCTCAGAGGACGCCGTTGTTTAAAGTTATTCGTAAAACTAACTTTTTCAAACTTTTTCAAACTTTTTCAAACTTTTTCCTGTACTCCCAAATGTACCAAAAATCCAAATCTATCAGAATAAAACAAACTACACACAGATCTATTCTTTAGGATGTAGAGAAACGGAAAAAACCCCTCCTGAGCTCAGAGGACGCCGTTGTTTAAAGTTATTCGTAAAACTAACTTTTTCAAACTTTTTCAAACTTTTTCCTGTACTCCCAAATGTACCAAAAATCCAAATCTATCAGAATAAAACAAACTATACACAGATCTATTCTTTAGGATGTAGAGAAACGGAAAAAACCCCTCCTGAGCTCAGAGGACGCCGTTGTTTAAAGTTATTCGTAAAACTAACTTTTTCAAACTTTTTCAAACTTTTTCCTGTACTCCCAAATGTACCAAAAATCCAAATCTATCAGAATAAAACAAACTACACACAGATCTATTCTTTAACATGTAGAGAAACGGAAAAAACCCCTCCTGAGCTCAGAGGACGCCGTTGTTTAAAGTTATTCGTAAAACTAACTTTTTCAAACTTTTTCAAACTTTTTCAAACTTTTTCCTGTACTCCCAAATGTACCAAAAATCCAAATCTATCAGAATAAAACAAACTACACACAGATCTATTCTTTAACATGTAGAGAAACGGAAAAAACCCCTCCTGAGCTCAGAGGACGCCGTTGTTTAAAGTTATTCGTAAAACTAACTTTTTCAAACTTTTTCAAACTTTTTCAAACTTTTTCCTGTACTCCCAAATGTACCAAAAATCCAAATCTATCAGAATAAAACAAACTACACACAGATCTATTCTTTAGGATGTAGAGAAACGGAAAAAACCCCTCCTGAGCTCAGAGGACGCCGTTGTTTAAAGTTATTCGTAAAACTAACTTTTTCAAACTTTTTCAAACTTTTTCCTGTACTCCCAAATGTACCAAAAATCCAAATCTATCAGAATAAAACAAACTACACACAGATCTATTCTTTAGGATGTAGAGAAACGGAAAAAACCCCTTGGAACCTCAGAGGACGCCGTTGTTTAAAGTTATTCGTAAAACTAACTTTTTCAAACTTTTCCAAACTTTTTTCTGTACTCCCAAATGTACCAAAAATCGAAATCTATCAGAATAAAACAAACTACACACAGATCTATTCTTTAACATGTAGAGAAACGGAAAAAACCCCTCCTGAGCTCAGAGGACGCCGTTGTTTAAAGTTATTCGTAAAACTAACTTTTTCAAACTTTTTCAAACTTTTTCCTGTACTCCCAAATGTACCAAAAATCCAAATCTATCAGAATAAAACAAACTACACACAGATCTATTCTTTAGGATGTAGAGAAACGAAAAAAACCCCTTGGAACCTCAGAGGACGCCGTTGTTTAAAGTTATTCGTAAAACTAACTTTTTCAAACTTTTTCCTGTACTCCCAAATGTACCAAAAATCCAAATCTATCAGAATAAAACAAACTACACACAGATCTATTCTTTAGGATGTAGAGAAACGGAAAAAACCCCTTGGAACCTCAGAGGACGCCGTTGTTTAAAGTTATTCGTAAAACTAACTTTTTCAAACTTTTTCAAACTTTTTTCTGTACTCCCAAATGTACCAAAAATCGAAATCTCTCAGAAGAAAACAAAATACACATAGATCTATTCTTTAGGAGGTAGAGAATTAGAAAAAACCCCTCCTGAGCTCAGAGGACGCCGTTGTTTAAAGTTATTCGTAAAACTAACTTTTTCAAACTTTTTCAAACTTTTTCCTGTACTCCCAAATGTACCAAAAATCCAAATCTATCAGAATTAAACAAACTACACACAGATCTATTCTTTAACATGTAGAGAAACGGAAAAAACCCCTCCTGAGCTCAGAGGACGCCGTTGTTTAAAGTTATTCGTAAAACTAACTTTTTCAAACTTTTTCCTGTACTCCCAAATGTACCAAAAATCCAAATCTATCAGAATAAAACAAACTACACACAGATCTATTCTTTAACATGTAGAGAAACGGAAAAAACCCCTCCTGAGCTCAGAGGACGCCGTTGTTTAAAGTTATTCGTAAAACTAACTTTTTCAAACTTTTTCCTGTACTCCCAAATGTACCAAAAATCCAAATCTATCAGAATAAAACAAACTACACACAGATCTATTCTTTAGGATGTAGAGAAACGGAAAAAACCCCTCCTGAGCTCAGAGGACGCCGTTGTTTAAAGTTATTCGTAAAACTAACTTTTTCAAACTTTTTCAAACTTTTTCCTGTACTCCCAAATGTACCAAAAATCCAAATCTATCAGAATAAAACAAACTATACACAGATCTATTCTTTAGGATGTAGAGAATTAGAAAAAACCCCTCCTGAGCTCAGAGGACGCCGTTGTTTAAAGTTATTCGTAAAACTAACTTTTTCAAACTTTTTCCTGTACTCCCAAATGTACCAAAAATCCAAATCTATCAGAATAAAACAAACTACACACAGATCTATTCTTTAGGATGTAGAGAAACGGAAAAAACCCCTCCTGAGCTCAGAGGACGCCGTTGTTTAAAGTTATTCGTAAAACTAACTTTTTCAAACTTTTTCAAACTTTTTCCTGTACTCCCAAATGTACCAAAAATCCAAATCTATCAGAATAAAACAAACTATACACAGATCTATTCTTTAGGATGTAGAGAAACGGAAAAAACCCCTCCTGAGCTCAGAGGACGCCGTTGTTTAAAGTTATTCGTAAAACTAACTTTTTCAAACTTTTTCAAACTTTTTCCTGTACTCCCAAATGTACCAAAAATCCAAATCTATCAGAATAAAACAAACTACACACAGATCTATTCTTTAGGATGTAGAGAAACGGAAAAAACCCCTTGGAACCTCAGGTGACGCCGTTGTTTAAAGTTATTCGTAAAACTAACTTTTTCAAACTTTTTCAAACTTTTTTCTGTACTCCCAAATGTACCAAAAATCGAAATCTCTCAGAATAAAACAAACTACACACAGATCTATTCTTTAGGATGTAGAGAAACGGAAAAAACCCCTCCTGAGCTCAGAGGACGCCGTTGTTTAAAGTTATTCGTAAAACTAACTTTTTCAAACTTTTTCAAACTTTTTCCTGTACTCCCAAATGTACCAAAAATCCAAATCTATCAGAATAAAACAAACTACACACAGATCTATTCTTTAGGATGTAGAGAAACGGAAAAAACCCCTTGGAACCTCAGGTGACGCCGTTGTTTAAAGTTATTCGTAAAACTAACTTTTTCAAACTTTTTCAAACTTTTTTCTGTACTCCCAAATGTACCAAAAATCGAAATCTCTCAGAATAAAACAAACTACACACAGATCTATTCTTTAGGATGTAGAGAAACGGAAAAAACCCCTCCTGAGCTCAGAGGACGCCGTTGTTTAAAGTTATTCGTAAAACTAACTTTTTCAAACTTTTTCAAACTTTTTCCTGTACTCCCAAATGTACTAAAAATCGAAATGTAATGAATTAAAACATAATACACATAGATATATTCTTCAGGAAGTAGAGAAACGGAAAAAACCCCTCCTGAGCTCAGAGGACTCCGTTCTTTACTTTTTTCAATGATGAAAACATTCCAAAACTTCATTCGTTCCTATATAAAAACGTTCTAAGTTTAAACACAGGTGTGGGGCAATGTTTATACTTCTACTATTTATGCTAACAATACTATACTTTCATACCTTTTTAATGATTTGATTGATATCTCTTTATTTTAAGAAATAAATATTTTGAATTGAAGTTTATTTGCTTTTTTTTTCTTGGATTAATTCCATATTTTATTAATTAACTCAATAATTATTTTGCATTTCTTTCATATGAAGGTTTTCTTTTAGTTCAGGCAAAAAATAGACATACTCGAACCGAATACACAAACTGAATATCAAATACCTACCGAATATTCGGCGCATCCGTAGTAAATACAAAATCCAAAATTTGTCCTCCAATTTTATCCAGGCTATATCAGGATTATCTAGAAATGACCGTTGCATTAAAAACTCAGCCAGCTGCGCTTCATTGGAAATAATAACCAACATTACATTTTAAACCCGATTACTGTTAATAATAATATGCTAAAAACACTTCACTCAATATAAATCTCACATTTTCTCACATTCAAAGAAACAAAAATCTCCTTGTTCATTGGAAAACCACACGACTTCTCAATTCTTTTATAAAAACAACGGCAACGGTTAATATAAAATGGCAACGCTGTATTCTCATCTCAGCCTTACGCTCCTCCTCCTCCTCCTCTCAAGGATGACGTGGCCAGACCGAAGTCAACGCGTCTACATTTTTATTTCCGGCCTTTACATTGAGGAATACAGAAATCCCAGTGGTTGACCGCACTCACCCAATATATTTATTAATTAATAAAAAAAAAAATACGATTCTGATTTATCTTGACACTGTCATTTATTTTAATATTCAATATCCTTCACATAAAGAAAAAATTTAACTGAGAAATATTACATTTCGCCCGTACTCCTTTACATTTTCTAACTAAAAAAAAACAAACCCCTCCTGAGCTCAGAGGACGCCGTTGTTTAAAGTTATTCGTAAAACTAACTTTTTCAAACTTTTTCAAACTTTTCCAAACTTTTTTCTGTACTCCCAAATGTACCAAAAATCGAAATCTCTCAGAAGAAAACAAAATACACATAGATCTATTCCTTAGGAGGTAGAGAATTAGAAAAAACCCCTCCTGAGCTCAGAGGACGCCGTTGTTTAAAGTTATTCGTAAAACTAACTTTTTCAAACTTTTTCAAACTTTTTTCTGTACTCCCAAATGTACCAAAAATCCAAATCTATCAGAATAAAACAAACTACACACAGATCTATTCTTTAGGATGTAGAGAAACGGAAAAAACCCGTCGGAACCTCAGGTGACGCCGTTGTTTAAAGTTATTCGTAAAACTAACTTTTTCAAACTTTTTCAAACTTTTTTCTGTACTCCCAAATGTACCAAAAATCCAAATCTATCAGAATAAAACAAACTACACACAGATCTATTCTTTAGGATGTAGAGAAACGGAAAAAACCCGTCGGAACCTCAGAGGACGCCGTTGTTTAAAGTTATTCGTAAAACTAACTTTTTCAAACTTTTTCAAACTTTTTTCTGTACTCCCAAATGTACCAAAAATCGAAACCTCTCAGAAGAAAACAAAATACACATAGATCTATTCCTTAGGAGGTAGAGAATTAGAAAAAACCCCTCCTGAGCTCAGAGGACGCCGTTGTTTAAAGTTATTCGTAAAACTAACTTTTTCAAACTTTTTCAAACTTTTTTCTGTACTCCCAAATGTACCAAAAATCCAAATCTATCAGAATAAAACAAACTACACACAGATCTATTCTTTAGGATGTAGAGAAACGGAAAAAACCCGTCGGAACCTCAGGTGACGCCGTTGTTTAAAGTTATTCGTAAAACTAACTTTTTCAAACTTTTTCAAACTTTTTTCTGTACTCCCAAATGTACCAAAAATCCAAATCTATCAGAATAAAACAAACTACACATAGATATATTCTTTAGGATGTAGAGAAACGGAAAAAACCCCTCCTGAGCTCAGAGGACGCCGTTGTTACAAGTTATTCGTAAAACTAACTTTTTCAAACTTTTTCCTGTACTCCCAAATGTACCAAAAATCCAAATCTATCAGAATAAAACAAACTACACACAGATCTATTCTTTAGGATGTAGAGAAACGGAAAAAACCCGTCGGAACTTCAGGTGACGCCGTTGTTTAAAGTTATTCGTAAAACTAACTTTTTCAAACTTTTTCCTGTACTCCCAAATGTACCAAAAATCGAAATCTCTCAGAAGAAAACAAAATACACACAGATCTATTCTTTAGGATGTAGAGAAACGGAAAAAACCCGTCGGAACCTCAGAGGACGCCGTTGTTTAAAGTTATTCGTAAAACTATCTTTTTCAAACTTTTTCAAACTTTTTTCTGTACTCCCAAATGTACCAAAAATCGAAACCTCTCAGAAGAAAACAAAATACACATAGATCTATTCCTTAGGAGGTAGAGAATTAGAAAAAACCCCTCCTGAGCTCAGAGGACGCCGTTGTTTAAAGTTATTCGTAAAACTAACTTTTTCAAACTTTTTCAAACTTTTTTCTGTACTCCCAAATGTACCAAAAATCCAAATCTATCAGAATAAAACAAACTACACACAGATCTATTCTTTAGGATGTAGAGAAACGGAAAAAACCCGTCGGAACCTCATGTGACGCCGTTGTTTAAAGTTATTCGTAAAACTAACTTTTTCAAACTTTTTCAAACTTTTTCCTGTACTCCCAAATGTACCAAAAATCGAAATCTCTCAGAAGAAAACAAAATACACACAGATCTATTCTTTAGGATGTAGAGAAACGGAAAAAACCCGTCGGAACCTCAGAGGACGCCGTTGTTTAAAGTTATTCGTAAAACTAACTTTTTCAAACTTTTTCAAACTTTTTTCTGTACTCCCAAATGTACCAAAAATCGAAACCTCTCAGAAGAAAACAAACTACACACAGATCTATTCTTTAGGATGTAGAGAAACGGAAAAAACCCCTCCTGAGCTCAGAGGACGCCGTTGTTTAAAGTTATTCGTAAAACTAACTTTTTCAAACTTTTTCAAACTTTTTCCTGTACTCCCAAATGTACCAAAAATCCAAATCTATCAGAATAAAACAAAATACACACAGATCTATTCTTTAGGATGTAGAGAAACGGAAAAAACCCCTTGGAACCTCAGAGGACGCCGTTGTTTAAAGTTATTCGTAAAACTAACTTTTTCAAACTTTTTCAAACTTTTTTCTGTACTCCCAAATGTACCAAAAATCGAAACCTCTCAGAAGAAAACAAAATACACATAGATCTATTCTTTAGGATGTAGAGAAACGGAAAAAACCCCTCCTGAGCTCAGAGGACGCCGTTGTTTCAAGTTATTCGTAATAATAACTTTTTCAAACTTTTTTCTGTACTCTCAAATGTACCAAAAATCGAAATCTATCAGGAAGAGGATGCGTCCTCTGACCTCAGTAGAGGTTTATTCCGTTTCTCTACTTCCTAGAGAAATTTTTATGTGCATTTTCTTTTACTGTGATACATTTCGATTTTTGGTACATTTGGGAGTAATGGAAAGTGTTTGAAAAATCGTGATAATCGGAAGTCTTCAAATCTCATT
Source organism: Brueelia nebulosa (assembly GCA_028293925.1). Taxonomy (NCBI): domain Eukaryota; kingdom Metazoa; phylum Arthropoda; class Insecta; order Psocodea; family Philopteridae; genus Brueelia; species Brueelia nebulosa. The sequence goes on from JAQIBA010000412.1 coordinate 14,604, forward strand.
GGGAATAACATAGATGGAAAGAGCGTGTTTTAAAACATAGGAAAACCAAGTTTGAGCTCAATCGGATCGGCCGAAATTATTTTACAGGGGTTTAAAGTTGAAAAAACAATGCACAGGTAGCTACCTGTGGCATTTTTTCGAAAAATCGTGAAAATCGAAAGTCTTCAAATCTCATTGGGAATAATATAGATGCAAAGAGCGTGTCTTAAAACATAGGAAAACCAAGCTTGAGCTCAATCGAATAGGCGGAAAATTATTGTGCATTTTGTTTTATTCTGATAGATTTCAATTTTTGGTACATTTGAGAGTACAGAAAAAAGTTTGAAAAAGTTTGAAAAAGTTAGTTTTACGAATAACTTTAAACAACGGCGTCACCTGAGGTTCCGACGGGTTTTTTCCGTTTCTCTACTTCCTAAGGAATAGATCTGTGTGTAGTTTGTTTTATTCTGATAGATTTGGATTTTTGGTACATTTGGGAGTACAGAAAAAAGTTTGAAAAAGTTTGAAAAAGTTAGTTTTACGAATAACTTGGAACAACGGCGTCCTCTGAGCTCAGGAGGGGTTTTTTCCGTTTCTCTACATCCTAAAGAATAGATCTGTGTGTATTATGTTTTAATTCATTACATTTCGATTTTTGGTACATTTGGGAGTACAGGAAAAAGTTTGAAAAAGTTTGAAAAAGTTAGTTTTACGAATAACTTTAAACAACGGCGTCCTCTGAGCTCAGGAGGGGTTTTTTCCGTTTCTCTACATGCTAAAGAATAGATCTCTGTGTA
>JAQIBA010000413.1:0-15300 GCA_028293925.1 Brueelia nebulosa
ATAAATAATTAAATAAATAAGTAAATATAAGTAAATAATAAAAATAGCAATAGTAATATTAATAAAATAATAATAAAAGTAATAATTATAAATATTTATTTATTTATCATAATCAATTAATATATTATTTATCATAATCAATAATATTTATAAATTCTATTAAACTTTTACAGTGCTTTTAACGGTTTCTGATTTTAAATTTTTTATTTTTATTCTTATTTTTTTCAATTTTATTTTATATAAATTTATGAAATACGTTTCTTTATTTCCTCAAAATAAGAGATACCCGAATATTGTTTTTTCATGCGGATAAAATTTGCAATTCGAAAAAGAAGTTCAACTCTTTTGAGGGAACTTAAAAAGGCGACTCGTATTTTAAATTGGGAAAAAATCAAAAGGTTTCAGTTTGGTGCGGCGGTTTAAAAAAAAATTTTAATTGTGTGTTTTGGGGATATTATTAAAAAATTAATGCGCTATCTCACAATGGAAAATAAATTGTTTTTACTTACCGGCCCAACGTCCTCTCTGTTTCAGCAAAACGTCCCTTTTTATCGGCGCTTTTATGCAATAATAATACACACATTTCGTAGCTTTCAAAAAAATTCTCAATCCAAAATAAATCACGCTAAGAAGTCCTAATATTTCCAACACACTCATCTTTCTCTAAAAACAAAAACGGTTTTCCTTTTTTTAAACTTCCGCGAACCACTGTTGCACACATACAGCGAGCGTTAAACTCAACAACATGGAGCGTAAAAAACCTTGATCTTGGCTCTCCGAACGTTGAAGTGATGTTTCGCGGTGAAAGACTTTCACCCTACAATTCATCATCCAATGCAAAGTTGGATTTTCTATTCGTTGAGATCGCCAAACTGATTCTCCATCTCGAGAGCTCCTTTCAATAGTTTACACCGTTATTTTTTTCATTGTTTAATTGAGAAGACATTCGAGAGGACTTTATGTAATTGCTTTTTCATTCCATAACACAGTCTTTTGCTTTGGAAATGCTTACTGGATATCCGTATTGGGAACAACTTAAAGAGAACAGTTGGATCAAATACAATGGAGTGACTGAACTGAGTCTGGACAAGTAATGAAGAAAAATTAACCCTTCTCTGTTATATGTATTCCTATTTTATTAAAGACTCAAAAATTTCCAGCATTTCCTTTCTTACCTTCAAACTCTCTTTTCGATTGTGTCCATTAAAGTATTTTACTTATGAGAAATAATCCAAAAGCAATTAACAAAGGAAATCCGATTTGGACGTCTGACCTAATAAATTCCTCTAATTTGCATGCTGACATACAGTGCAAGGGCATTGTATGTCAGCCTGTGTTGATATTCAACCGATGGAATTTAATAAATCGCTGAATTCTCATTTTACAATCAGGCAATTCCTCTACCTTGCATTTTTTTTTTTAAATTCAAACGGAAATAATTTGTCGTTTTTTCGAACACATTCCGTATTATTATTTTATCGTTGGAAAACTTTTCGATTACTTTAATAACCAACGATAATATATTATTTATTTTTTTGTGTATAATCTCAACTCCAGTCGATATTAAATAATTTTATGTTCAATGATTTAAAAAAAAAAATAATGAAACCGCTCCTGAGTTTTATTTCCGATATGAATTAACGACCTTTTTAATTCACTTCCACATGGTTAATGAATATTTAAGCAATTTGAGGAAATTATAAATTGAGATTTGTGTTCTTTTACGTTAACGCCGGTTAAAAATTAGGGGAAGGATATTTGACTTAAACTAAACGAATTAATACAAATTTTTAAAAACGCACCGGCTGACATTTTATTTCCCGCTGTTTATTCTCTGATAAAATTACAAATATTTACCTTCATTTTGACTGGACTGAGTATTGTATTCCAGAAAAAACATGAGGAGGTCTTCCAAGTAAGCTAACACAAAGAAATACATGGGAATAGATTTTTTATAATTAACCTAAGAAACGTGTAATGTCTCCTTTCTGATAAGCACGAAGCTCTGTCGAAGAGAAATGGACGCGGCGCATGCTTAGTCACGACAGAGAAATTCGCTGACGTCTGCATTTATTGACATTTGCTTTTACAACAACATTCCCATTTAAAAGAAACAACAATTCCCAACTGTATCGACGCCTATAATTATATTTTGCCTTTAATAATACAGCAGCAAAATTAATTTTTAAATGATTCTTTTCGTTGTACAGAAATAAAAATGGCGGGTAAAGTTGAGCATTTTTAAAAATCATAATTAAATTAATGGGGGAAATTCTCCAACGCAAAAAAAAGAATTGAAGAATCAGAATGAAATAATTTGAAGTAAACTACGGATGTGAAAAGCGGAAGTTCAAAGTTGAACTGTAACTCTTAAGTTACATAACATTCGAGATTTAAACGAGAATCCAAAACTGGCTCTTTAAGAACCGGAACAGAGATGCATTCATTTCCTGATTAGAGACTGGCCACAACATTAAAATGGAAAGTGATATAGAAATTGTCTCGTTCTTAGTTTATGCACTCATTTGGGCTCTTTCATATGAATTCCTATGGGTACTTAAGCGTTCTTTCAAAATCAAATATTAGAAATGTTTAGAAATAGAAAATTAGAAAACAGAAATGCACGTGCGAAGTTTAATTTAAATGTAACGAAACATACTTTACTTATTCAATGACACTGATTTTTAATTTAATTCTTTTCTGTTAATTATTAATTCAATTATTCTTCTTTCCCTTTCATTTAGGCCAATTATCGTTTTTTACAATTTACTTTTTTAATATTATTCTTTATATTAATTGATCTTTTATATTTATCTACTTTTTATATTTATTTTCATATTATTATTTATCTTTTTAATTAATAATTTAATTTTTATTATTTATTTGAATTTAATTTATTATTATTTTTTATATTTATTCTATTAACCCTTTGCGGTGGTATAAAATTTGGGTACGGGTATCTATTGGTCGGAATTAATTTGTTTGGAAAGAGCAGGGATACATATACATAATATTCACTAATATTCACTAATATTTAGTCATATTTTAACAAGAGAGAATCTATAATTACTCCTAAATATAATTTAGAAAATATTCTTTGGAATTCTACAATGCACAACTTTTGTTTAGATTAAAAATCTTTACTAGAAATTGAGGAAAAGTTTAAACTGATATAGGAATGCATACAGTATAAGAGTATAAGATTAGTATATATTCGTATAGTTCCTTGCTGTGGTGGCTGAGAGCAGACATACGACCGCAAAGGGTTAATAATCATTCTATTTGATTTTATTTACTTCTTTATTTTAAGTGATTATACTATTTTGTTTTATTTATTTATGCATATTTTCACTTCAATGTATTTTGATAATTTTTCATTTGTTAAAACTGTTTTACTTTATGAAAAATAGGATCTTTTTAAACCCCATTAATGGGAAAAGCAGTTATTATACTAAATAAATACGCCCACTTTTTGGAATAAAAACTTTAAATAAAAAGCTTTTGAAGTTTTTTTTCTGTTAATATCAACTGGAAAATCAAATATTAGTTTAATATTACGGTTTTCAGATTCGCTTTGTTAATTTATCGGAACAGAACTCAAATCTAATTGATATAATTACAAAAACTGTATTTTATTCGTATTCATTAACAGAGTTATGATTTGAAATGGAAACAAAAACGAAGTTATATGAAATTGGAATCAGTGGCGATTGAGATTCTCTACTAAACTTACTGAAGTTTCTTTGATCGAATTATTTATTAGTAATTAATCGAAGGTTCAAAAGGGAAATTATTCACTATAAATTTATCTACTTAAATCAAAAAATTATGCACTTCTATTATCACCGGGACTGAGTTTAGAAATAAAGGATTAAAAAATGATGAAATTTGTCTGTATGAAAATGGCTGACATTCAAAAAATACAAAGAAAACGTTATTGAGAAATTTATATTTCAATCATTCATGAATGAATGACTCTTTCAGTCTAAAAAAAAGCAAATCGACAAGAAAAAATTCATCCATTAATTTTTAAATAAAACTCGTTAATAAATAAAATTATCCTACATAACTCGCAAAATAATTTAAAAATTTAATTGGACGTCTGTCGATACACATAATTTTTTTTTTTTTCCAACAACTCACTAAATAAGACAATGAACAACAACAAACTGTTATAGTTTTCTTTTTATTGGCAAACTTTAGGAGCTCCTACAGTGCTTTCATCAACAAAAAAAAAAGTTATTACCGGAGAGGGGGGGATAAAGAATTAAACTTCTGATATGATTGAGGAACTTCTCCAGTCTTTCATTTTGCTGAGGAATGTAAATTCAATACAATCAAACTAATCTATAAAATGTCATTTTCCATTTAAATTATTCCGAATGATACTCCGAAGGAATTTAACATAAAAAAAATAACTGTTTGACAATCGATTTTGAGCCTTTTTTTTTTAAATATATAAAACGACAACGTTTGAAACACTTTTTCTCAGTGTTAATAAGAATGTAAATAAATAGAATAAAACATTTATTCTAAAATAAGAACTCGAAAAATGTGAATTATAAATCCTAATTTAAATGCAGAGTATACGTGAGCATAAAAAAACACTGATATTCGATTTCCTACAATTTTATGGTCCTTCTGACAGTTTTTTTTTTTAAAGATTTAATTTGAAAACACTTATAAAAAAGGATAAAAAAAATTTCCCCAGCGACAAAACACATTAAGAGCAAAGAAATTTTCAAACGCTTAAAAAAGCAAAAAAAATATATGTATATAAAAAACCGATGGAATGAATAAATTGAAATTCCTCATTCATTTTTATAATGATTTTTCTTAAATGCAAATGTGAAAGAGAAACTGCTAAAACCCGCAGCAGCCACAACGAATAAAATCTCAAAGGATCTAAAATAAAAATCCTATATCGTTAGGTGACGATTGCTTTTGTCAGATATAATTATTCGGAGGAAAATGCAAAATCAGCCGAGAGAGAGAATTAGATGGCGGTGTTTTTGTGAGACGGGCCAGTTGCATTGACAAAACCACGAAATGATTTAAACAACGAAATGTCAGTAAAAAAAAAAATTTTTTCCAGTCGTTCACCGAGGCCCATAGTCGCACACCCATACGCGCGCACGCCTGATAATGTGTTGCATATAACCTAAGCGATTCTTTCATTTATTTAAATAATAACTATGATTGAAAATGAAACATTTTGATTTTAGCCTAAGAAATTTACAATATGTACACGTTAAAAAATAATTTGAAAATTTTTTTTTGAAATTTTATTATAGAAACCTCGGTTTAAAACAGGACGTAACATTTTGGCATAAAAATTTTCTTTGCTTTTGAAAGCTTTTTGTTAATATCTAAAATACGCGTTGTTACTGTGTAATTAATTTCCGATCGTTTACCGTTTTAACTGAATGTAAAAATAAATTTTTTAAAATTCTATATATATTTTTTAAACCGAAGTTTTGACTTAGACGCTTTTTTATATAAAATAATGTGATGGATTTTATGTTTATGAGGAAGTTTTTTCTTTTTTGAAATTAAATTTCACTGATTTATCAAGTTTTTGAGATTCTGATCACATTGGACACTGTAAATCTTATTTTCACTGTATTATTATTGAGTCCAGTTTCATCTTTAAAAGATTTGCTATTGAGCTGAACTCAGATTCTGATCAACGGAAATATTGTTCATGTTTGGGACTGTGCCGTTTCCCTGAAGAGTTCTCACGCCGCCCGTCGCCCTCTTCGAATGCGGTCCCGCCACAGGGGAAACCGTTTTCGTTGTGAGTCGATGTAACCTCGTTCATGTTATCGCTGTCGAACCGAATGTAACCGTTGATGTGCCCGTTCGAGGAGATGTATATGTCCGGAGTGGGGCCCAAACCGACGGGGGTTGGCGTCACTGCACCGGTGGAGGTGAACCCGGAGGAATTGGCCAAAGCCTCGACGGCTTCGTATAAATACAGATAATCATTCTGAAATTAAAAAAAGACGGTGTCAATTCATGCTAAAATCGAGTTCCCTTTCCCACATTTCCGCTCAACGATTTATTTAATTTAATAATAATTTGTATTTGACATTATTTTTTACAAATTCTATCAAAATTTATGCATTTGTACAAACACAGAGAGGCCTGTAAAGGGGGCAAAATAAATAACACAAACTACAATAATAGAACTAAAACTAAATAAAACTAAATAAAAAAAACACAGACACAGAGAGGCCTATAAATTCAAATAATAAATTAATAAAACAAAATAAAAAAAAAATAGATAAATAAATAAATAAATACATACAAAATTTAAATAAAGACAAAAAAATTTCAATTACAAATATAAATGTAAAACCGATACAAATACAAAATAAAGTATAAATAAAATACAAATACAAAACTAAAGAATATAATAATATAATTCTAAACAAAATATTAATAAAAAATAAAAATATATAACAATTTTCTTTTGGTCCTCCCAACAATTTATTAAAACATTTTCTTACCACCGCAGGCCAAATACCCAACCGCCGCAAGTGATACAACTTGGCATACATATAAATATCTACATGATTCTCGTGAGTCAATTGCTTAAATACAGACGTGAGCAGGCAGAAGGTAGCTGCTTCGGTCCCTCCAAACCTGAAAGCGACGGGATATTTTTTATAGTGAAAAAAGGTTTTCACAATGAGTGTATCAAACAGGAGGACGAACCTGTCGACGACTATTACGGGACCGTGTTGCGTTTCTTTATTCCATTCTTGCACCCGTTTAATGAGGTCAAAAACCTTATGAAGTGGAGAACACGAATGAGGCCATGAAGGACAATTAAATATCCTAACTGGCAAATCATAGTCGTCTTGAGCAGACTGTAATGTGAAGTCCATCATCGTGCATCCACCTTGTTCGCTTTCCACCACCAATTTCACTTTGTAATTTTCACCCTCGAGAAGATTCTGTTCCGTTGGCCAAAAAGTATTTATATCCTGAAAATTAATTTCAATTAAAACATTTCCTCAATTTAAGTTATAACAAAAAAAGGATTAATGAATTATTACTTGGATTTCGGTGCTGGTCAGCAGTACAACCGTTTGTGCGCTGTGATCCCAAACCATTTGCCAAAAGTCCAATACTGTGCTTTCTAAAGGAGTTTGAGTGATGATGAATTCCCTCATTTTGTGGTAACCGATTAACCATGTGGCATTTATGTAATCGCTGCCATCGACGCCCGGTTTGGGGGTTAAATGCACTCGGAAGCATTCCATTGGAACTATTTCGTTACTTCTGTTCTTGCCGACATTGACCGATTTACGAGCTGAGATGGTATTGTAATCTTCTGCACGGAAGGAAGTCACCAACTGCAATACAATTTACAAACGGCTCAGCAAAAATACTTTTGAATGCCGCGAAAATACCCAATAAACGTTTTTATAGTACCTTGTATTGATTGTCGAGAACGATTCCCGGTAGAGACTTATCGCACTGAGGATTGGCAACCATTGTGGACAAGTACCTGGACAGATACCCCTGGTGAATGTTCGTTTCTCCGCTTTCGATAGCTTCCACTAAGGCGTCATGTATAAATATATATTGCTCTTCTGTCTGGACTAGAAAATTTCGTTGCGTTCTGATGTGCCGAAGAAAACCGTATATGTTTATTTCTCCTTTAGCTTTGATTTGTTTCAGCATGGCATCGAGAACAATGTAAGCTCCCGTTCTGCCCACTCCCGCACTGCAACATGATTTTATGCCGATTACGCATTCAATATAAAAATATAAATGACGTCATACAATACCTGCAGTGAACTATAATGGGGCCTGCATCCGGTGGGTTCGCTGCTGAAGATTTGCTCACGAAACGCAAAATGGGAAGAGGATGATCCGGAGTCCCATGATCCGGCCAATTTGTATAATGGTATTGCAATACTGTTCGTTCTTGTATGTTACTTTTCTTTTTTTTTATCTGATAATACCGAAAGAGCCGGATTAATATCATTTAAAACATTTTTTTTAAGTAAATATAAACGATGATAAACTCACTCTGAGGTGGCGTATCTGGAAAGTTCGAATCGTATAGGTCGCCCTTATGTCCTCCTTAACCAGAGACACACTTATGACTCCGTACACTTCCGTTCCCTCTTTTGGCCAATACATATCACATTTTCTCTGAAATGTTATTATTATCATCAAAATATAATACTTTACATCTTAGGATTAACAAGTTAGTTGTAAGAAACGTACACGACCCCTTTCGATGAGGTTTGTAATCATAACTATAATTCCTACTCTTTGCTCCCAAACCATTCGCCAGAAGCAGTTGAAAGTCGCCGGGAGTGGGCCTTGAGTCCCGATGTAGGCTCGGGATTTCTGGAACCCGTCGATGTAATTCGCATTCAGATACTCCGTCGACTTCTTCTGCCCGGGAAGGGGAAGCAGATGAACTCTTGTGTGATCATCTGAAAGTTAAAAATCGCACTATGACCTCGACAAAATTAAATCCTTTCACGCGTTACACAATTCTTCACGAGTATCAAAAATTGTGAAAACCTGTTATCGCCTAATCAGTTGAAAAAAAAAAAATATCCGCAATTGATATATAAAATAAACTTACAGGCTAAAATATTTAAATAGCGATTTTTGTTTTTGTTATCCGGTAACTGAGAATTAATGACGGTGTGCCCTTCGGTGGAGGAATTCTGAATGGTTTCGTACTCCTTGCTGAACCCGATATCCCCGTCCGCGTGAAGGCTGGCTACGTGTTTGGCAAACAGATGAATGGGAATGGCGGTGCTGACGCCGTTCTCCTTGTGCTGGTCCCAGTCGCAAGCGGTCGGCACAGACATCGCCGTCGGATCGTCCAAGTAATAGTAGCTCGCTTTGAAGCACTTCCTGTACAAATTACAAGGAAAATTCCACATGATGCCCGGGCTCACTTCGACGTGGGGAGAATCTCGCTCCTCTACTCACTTCCATATGATAAGCACGGAAAGAGCAATTAAGATGGCGACGATAACACATATCAATCCGGCGATCATTCCGGCGCTCAATTCGCTCGAAACTTGACTTAGCAACGGTGAATATTTATCACAATCCGTTTTCACGAAAATTGTTCTCGTTCCAGACAGTGAGCCTCTAATTAACTCCTTTTCATAATATATGCTTTTCGTTCCCGCTTGCACCTGAACCTCGTATAGACTATCCGTTGTCAAGTTTGTAAGCAACGTTTGAAACTAAAAAATTTCGTCGAAAAAAAATAGTTTTATTAAAATCTAAAAAGTTACTCGATTTAAATTTTTGTGGGAAAAATTTTTCTACAAAATCTTATTATTTTCTCAATTCAGAAATTATTAATAATAAATTTACAATTTATAATTATAAGCTCTATTTGCTTGTGTTTAACTCTTCTATCACCAACTTTTAAAACAACTTAAAAAGCAAATTATAACTTATATAATTTTGCCCCGAAATTAATTTTAACCCGTTAAGCGGATATGCCGTATATATATACGGTTGATCTCTTATACACTGTAGCGGCTGTGACGTATATATACGGATAATTATTTTTCTTGGTTTATTTAATAATATACGTTCGATTGTTTCTAGTAATAGAGGGAGGGTAGGAGCATTGCAAGATTCAACTCTTTACGAAATAGATACATAAAAATACAGTATATAATGTGTCTTTCATTTTTTCTCTACTCTTCAATGTGTATAAATTACTTTCCTACTTTTATTTCAATATTTTATAACTGTAATAAACATAACCTAAAATAATCATAAACGTAAAATAATATAAATATAATATATAAAAAAATTATTCAATGGATAATACGTATATATACGCCAGCTGCTGCAATAAGTACAAAACACAGAGTAAAAGTTTTATTTACCAATCCAGTGGAGTTGTCCAAAGAGTCCAACGCCCCAACGGATTTTTCTTCGAATTCATTAGAATCGTAGCTCCTATACAGTATAAAATACTGATCTATGGATATATAATAGTCCGCCGGTCTGGGTCTTCTCCATTCCACGTACAAGGTATTGTTGCTTTGGCACGTCAAATTCGTTATTGTTGGGGCGCTCGGTCCGCCCACGTCGGTCCTGTACCTCACTGAGTCAGACTGGAGCCCTTCATTTTTCCAAGTGTAAGCTTTCACCCAAATTTTGTACTCCGTGTAAGGTCCTGAGACACGAGAGATTTTAAAAAAATCACACAGTGAAGATAAAGAAATATTTTTTAATTGAAACAAGTCACGGAGGCGACAGAGTTAATTAAAATGGAAGACTGAGAAATTTTCCATGAGATCGAAGATAAAAGCCAAAAGTAAAGCCATTCGTGGGTGATATTTTTAAAAAACGTAAAAAGTTTGGTAGGAGTAAAGGCGACTCCGTTAAGGAAACGAAAAGGAAGACGAAAATAAATGATAATCGAAACGGGAAAGAGAAAACGCCATGTCTAAAAAATGCAGCCTTGAAAAGAAGACAGAATGCGAGACTTTTTAAGTAGGAAAAGAAAAATCGACTCCACTGTTGATGTGAAAAATAAGGAATTCGAAAAACAAGCAGGCTTTTAAGTGTAAGCCTCTTGGACTAAAATTCTGATAGTAACAAAAATGGAAAATACAAAACACGACACAAGGGAGCGCCGGGGGATTCACAAACGCAAGAAATATTCTTAGGTTCAAATAAATTTGTATCTGTACTATTCAGGAGAAGATAATGTTCAGATTCGAGAGAGAAAAAGCTTTACAAACTCAGATCTAATCAAAATTGTACTTTTCTGAAATAAATTATGACAATTTGATAAACATATTTACAGCCGAAAATTTTTAAGTTCCTTCTTCGTTTTCGACATTTTCTTTTTTTTGTAATTCATCGAAACGACCACTTTCTCATTTACTTCTCAATTTTGTGATTTCATTTCTTCTTCCGATTTTCTTTAAGGGATTTCTTCTGGAGACTAATAATTCGAAATGGGTAGCACTGCTAAAACACGAATGTTAAAACTAAGTGGAAAAAAAAATTTTCTATTTCGTGAACACTTTTCGCCTCCTGTAAGGACTGTATCTTTCACATGTTTCCCTAATTTCTAAAAAATATTTCATTAAATTTTACATTAGCATTTTTCACACCTGAGTTTAATTTAGATCATTAATGGGAAAATCTTAAATAAAAATTTCAGATTACACACTGTTTACACTGCTTACACTGTTACACAGAACTGAACAAATAGTGTAAACGGAGTGAAAAATGCTCCATAAGGTTTCTAATTCTATATTAAGTGATCTTTGCAAACTATCAACTGTAGCAGAGCATTTGAAATCAAATAATACATTTTAAAGAACAAATTTCATTATGTCAGCTGTGTTCTAAAAAATTCATAACTCCAAACTCCGACTTTCTCATTATTTTACAGATAAATGTTTAATATACATATGTCAGCTTAAGACAGCTGTACCTGTAAGGTGTTTGACACCCAGATTCTATTTAAGATGACCAATTTATAAAAAAAACAATTCATATGGATGTTAACATTCAAACTGTACACTTACTTAATGTGTCAAGAGTATGGGAAAGCACAGGCGTAGAAGTTGTTCTCACATCTGTATAATTTCCATGCATGAAATAAATCCTGTAACCCTTAACATCTCCATTCTCATGCTCAGGTTTTGCCCAAGAAAGTTCAATTGTGGTTGATGTTGCTCTTATGACAGTGAGATTCAAGGGCTTGCTTGGCTCTGAAACAATAAAATATAAATTATGAAACACAACGAATACAAAAGCAGATGCAATTTAAATACAAAATAACAGAAATAATACAATGCAAGAGGAATAATTTTCAGTAAGGAAAACAGTAATTTTATTTTTAATTATCCCCAGACTTCTGACATTAAAATACAAACCCCAATTATTCCCCCTTTATAAAGAGGGGCAACTGTGACAGGTGCAGCACCATTTGGAATATTTTAACATAAATTAAGAGTTTTTTTTTATTTCTATTCTTACCACAGGAAGCATTACAAAGAATTCAGGTATTTGGTAGTTGGAAAACAGTATTTTTTATGGGTGAAAACAATTTGCAGTAATCATATGCAGTGTCACATTATAAGTCATTAAAATGACTGAAAGTGAATTCGTAATGCCAAACTTTCAGAAAAAGCATTACCCATCAAGGAATTTCACCAATTCTAATTACAGGGAATTCTGTGGATTCTACAATGACTTTTTTTGAAGATCTGACAACATGACATTAATATAAACTTGACCTGATGTCACAGAGTTGATATTAATTGTCAAATATCACTGTGAAAACTATGGTTGAGATTGGGAAAAGTTTATTAAAAAATAAAAATTTCCATTTGACATCCTCAAACACCTTATACCGTTTCAGGTCGATTATTACTGCATACAGTACAAACCTTCATGCTTAGTTTCAGATTTTTCAGAGCTGAATTGATGCAAAATAAAATCTTCCCATCAAAAAATTTTCAGTTGCATTTATCGATTAAAGGACGAAAGTAATCAAAACTAATATTGTGAAAATACCAGCTTAAAGTACGTGGGCAAACTTCCTTTTTAAAAATTCTTAAACATCAAAACGGAAGATATATGTGTATTGTGATACAAAGGAAGGGAAAAAAAAGCACGAATAAAAACGAATCTCAAATAAAGGGTTTATTTATGACAGAAAAACTCACCTAAACCCTCGATTAAATCTGGCTGAAATGGGCTATCATCAGCTTTAATTTTAACCGAAATGAATAAAACTAGCAATAAATACACGGCATTCACTCTCATTTTCACATTCTCGGCTTGAACCATTCAGTCAAACAACAGAAATTTAAAATTTATACTTAAAAATGAATTGATAATACGCTCATGTTTTAAATGCTGGTTTGTTGCAATTCAACACGACAAACAATATTTCTCTGAGCGCCTGCATTTCTCCGGAACGAATTTATCTCAGAAAATCAAACGGATTTTTATAAATTAACTGAGTTAAAGCACAAAACGACCGAAATAAATGCATCACTTGTCAAAATGTATTCAGTCCAAGTAATTTGTCAATGAAACCGAAATATCCTGCAGTGCTGCCACCTTGTTTTGAAGCAGTGTTTTGAAACAGTTACATGGTTTCGAAAGGTGCACCCGGGAAAATCAATTCGGATGCTTTGGGATGCTGAGGAAACCATTTTCCTGGGAGGAAGAGAGCTAAACGCCTCTTTTGCAAAAAAACCCCGACTGAATTTTTCCAGCGATGAGCTTTTCGACTCGTAATATTCGGTCGGAAAAAGCAAAAATTTCATCACAATTCAAGAAATTATTAAAAATAGGAATTGTTTAGCACGGTTTTTAAAGATCCGACGAAAAGCAGTGAAAAATGAAAAAACAGAATATAATCGAAAGTTCATTCCCCTTGGTCTCGGAGTAGAGACCGTGCTCCCATCTGTTGTGAAGATGCTGAACTAGGCACCGAATGGAGAACGTATACTTTCGGTCGACTTTTTTCATATTCTGCATTTTTTAATTAAACTTAAACACAGATGGAGTAAAAAGCACTTCTGAGATGAGATGAGCATTTTCCATTGGAAATTTCTTAAAATCGACAAAAACAGTTATTAACTAAGTGGTTTAAACTGCAAACTAATACTTGATATATTTTAAAAAAAACTTTTGTATAGCAATCATTAATGGAAGATAAATATAACAGCATCAAATAAAATTCAAATGTTAAATAAATTAGCAGTAAGCAATTAACTAGAACAGTTACAAAAATAACGTTTAATTATCGTAAGCAGTCCATTAATTTTTTTTCAATAACCGATAAAAACTTAATAACCTTTTTTATATTCAGTGATTTTGTATTACTATTATTATATGATTACTAAATAGAAGTTACTGTATATTTAGGGAGAAACTTTCAAAAATTATTACTATTTTATTCGATTGTTCTTTGAACATTAATATTTATACGTCGATATGAAGGCAATTCATAGATTTTACTCATGACCTTTATTTTGCTGACTTATGAATTTACAACGAAGAAATTACAACGGCTGGAATAAAGTATAAGATTCTGTTACATGAATGTCCCGACTTCGAATCGGGTCATCATAACTCATTCGAAGTTACGACTATCGTACGTTTACTTGAAAAGGAAAATATTTTGCGATGAAATCGGGATTCGAGTCATGTGCGCTGTCCCCTAAGTGTTGTTGGAGAAAGGACAGGAAAAAAAAACGCCGGGGAAAATTGAGATTTGATATCCTTAACTGAACTCTCCAGAAAGAGATTATTGAAGAAATACGGAGGAGAAAGGAAAAGGTTTTTCGTAATGATCGCTAACAATGTTCGCTGGCGGATATAAAATGTTTCGAAAAATAGTATGAGTTCGAATTCTTTCGACCGCATCCTTCTTTTGTGAAATTTGTAATAAATAGTGAGCATGGAAAAGCGGAGACCGATATTAATATTGCGGTTTATCGTTCCTCAACGTATAATAATATCAAAAAATATAAGTCATACGCTATGACGTAAGCAATAACGAGTTTCCAATTTTTACAATCTTTTACTTTATCAAAGAGCAGTCGCTGTTATGATAATTCTCATATGATAACGATGTGCAAAGATAAATTTAAACGCGAACTGAAACACTGTGTTCGTAAAATCACACACAGTTAAAACCTTTTTTGTTTAGTTTGAACGCACGCGAAGAGGAAAAAAAGGAAACGAAACTGACAAAACTCCTCCGCGGAATCTGAAAATGTTAAAACTTTTGTTTCAGCAACCCATAAACCGTAAAAATTACCGGAAGCCTTTTTAATACTGAATTCGGCCTTTACAAAAGACTTCTTATAAATTTAAAACAATAAAAAAAAAAAATAGAAAACAGAACGCCGGCATTTTCCGAGCAAAAAACTTAAAACTGGAAATGCAAAAAGCATTCTTCTCATAAGGGCCCATCTAATTTTCTAAAATGAAAAGCGTTTCGGTATTAGAATGCTTTCACTTATGAAAGGAGTTTCCGAAAGAAAAAAAAAGCGAGAGGGTTTGTCTCTTTCGTTTTTCCTTTTTTTTTCCCCCTCCCCCTTCGACAAAGAAGTTACAAAATAACAAAAATTTTTAAGCTCGCTTTGGCGGTTTACATTTTTTACATTTTAAAATTCAGCTCACTCGTGAATTTAAGACAATAAAAATAACGGAAGGATATAAAAATTTTTAAGCGGTTAATCACGGCCTTTACCTCAAAACAGAGATTTTCGCTGTGTCTACTGCTAAATCTTGACTGAGAAG
>JAQIBA010000414.1:0-15245 GCA_028293925.1 Brueelia nebulosa
CCCGCCCGCCGGTTGTTTGCTTTTAATTTCGCTTTCATCCCCCGCCCCCCCCCCTCCCCAATCCGTTTACTTTCATTGTTTCTCCCGCCATATGTCATCATCCTCCGCAATTTTAACCTTTCCCTCCCCAATTGATTTTCCCTTTTTTATAAGGCTATCATTCACGAGGAATTTCCCTTTTGCACGGGTTTCAACCCCCAGACGGCGGACACCGACCAAATGTCGCTAATTTCAATTAACAATTATTTTCCTTTGAATAGTCTTTCATCAAAGGAATTCTCTTTTCTATTAAGTCTGACTGAAAAATAAACATTAAAAGGAAATTATTACGATAAATCTCACATCCCACATATATCATATATGATACTATATACTAATATATAAATCTGTTCAAATAATTGTGTGTGTGCACTCCATTTCTGTTATCTAAGATGTAAAGAACCACTGAACCGATTTCGACAAAGAATTATCTGCTCTCTAAATTAAGCAAAAGAAAACCTGTTTAAATTTAGATAACTTTACTCAGATTCTTTCTGGTGTTAAAGGGTTCACTTTGAGTATTCGATTAAGAGGTGAATATTGTATTTCCTCAAATACTCAATGCATTACATATTTTTATATAATATTATATTCATTAAATATTTTCATATAATTTTGAGTGAATTGTTTTTAGATTTGAGAGTAATTAGAGTAAGTTGAGAGTGGTTTTTTCAGAGTGTTTTCAGATTTTCTTAGGATTTATTATAGAATTGTAAGGTTAAAATTAGTTTTAGATATTTAGAGTTTAGAATAAAAAATAAAATATTAAAAAATGTCGAATTAATGATATTGACATTACATTTGCAGTTAAGCGCAATGGGATTACGTTCGGTGCATTCAGTTTTTGAGGAAATGTTTTATTTTATCTGATATTAAAGTACAACTATAGATTGAGATTCCCAGGTCCCAGTGAGGGCGAAGCCCAAGCTACCAGGGGGTTGGAGGGCGAGGCGCACAGGGGCGAAGCCCTCTAGTATATATACTAGGGTGTCCCTTATATTGGCGAAAAAAATTTTTTTAGGATTATCAAAACGCACACCCCCTAATTTTGTTCTATATACTAGTCTTTACTCAAATATAAAATTTTAACTTGATACGATTAGTTTAACCCGTGCCTGTAGAGCCTCAAAGTTTTACAAAACATATGTTTTTCGACCACTTCTTAATTTCTAAGAAAATCATTTCAGTATTGATAAAACGGGTAAATGTTGCTGAAAATATTAGTTCCAATGAAAATTTACTTTATTAGTATCAAAAATTGGTATATCATTACTTAGAATATTTTCTTTTTAAAGTCTCCTTTTTTACAATTTGGCTAAATTCTTCTGTGTTCCCCTACGCAGCCTAATGGGAACTCTTTTTGTTCCTCATCTGCCGTTTTTAGGCCATGGAAATCCTGAAACAGTTTAACGGCTCTTTCAGTTATGTCATTCGTTGCTTTTAAACAATAAACTTTCTTTTTGGCCTCCACATACAGTATGCAGAGTGCTGCATTCCCATCCCATAAAGATACGTCTTCTTCAAGAAAACTGGCGTCAATTTTTAAACGACAAAATAACTCATTGCTCTTTTGGGATACAAAATTGCTCAAATATTTTCCTAAAGCAAGAAAAATATAATTATAGTAAGCATAAAATAATATAAGGGATGAAGTACCACCTAGCATACAGAGTGACAGACATCTCTTCTTTCGATGGGACATACTGTATCTCTTTCCGGAATCACCAAAGTTTTCTTTTTTCAGGTTTTTTCTAAAATATCAAATAAATTATCTAAATTTTTCTTAAACTCATTCAGTTGGCGCTTATTAAAGAGCTTAAAGAGCATGGCGGGGTCTTCTTGGAGGCCTCGCCAGACCTTATGTAAATCCACAAGCTTTCTTACACAGAGCAGCACAGAGCATTTAGTTGGTATTCTGGCCTTTTCCCAGAATAAAAGGCACTTCCGAATGACAATATTCGCGCTTATTTATCTTTGCGAATGTTAAAAAATAAAACCGCGAGAAGTTGGCGATCGAAGGGTAATTTAGCACCCGTTATTTGATGATTTACACCACCAACCAAGAAAATATTTTTTTTTTCACTTCTTAGCTCTCCTGACATTTTAGAATAAAGAAAGAATTCGCATTAATTAAAGGACAAAACGAAACTGCATGAGAATAACAGTGGGCGTGCACCGCGCATAAGGGGTGTTCCTACAGGTTCCTACAGGCACGGGTTCCAGTCCTTCAAATTACGTAAAAAAATTTTTTTTAGTGTTTTACAAACAAATGAACAAAATTAGGGGGTGTGCGTTGTAAAATAAAAACTTCGAAAAATAAGGGACACCCTAATATATATATACACACACACACATACACAAGAGTCTAATTAATATAGATGAATGTAGTCTGATATATTATGAATTCTCATGAGGTTCTTCCGTAGGTAATCGATGGAAAGCGGGGGTGTTGGGGGTGGAATTCCATCCCTTATTCCAAGCCGAGGAATATCCTCTTAATTCATTCTCACGTGTCCCGAATACAATTAACCTAATTAACAAAGACTGAGGATTTGTAACGATACGGTCGAGTGTTTGGAGTCGGAGATTAGTCCGGCGTTGGGGAGGGGTTGAAGGGTGGATAGGGGGTGACTGGGGGTGACTGGGGAACCATCGCGGAATGAGCAACAAGAAAATATTTCCGGATGCGAAATAAATTCGAACGCAAAAGATTCAGAAAATGCGCAACCGATTCGCAAAATGTAATTCGAATGGGATAAAAAAGGAAATTCCAAAAATAATTTCAAATCCGATAAATTCCAAATCGCTGCCAAAAAATAAATCCGAAACGAAAACAATTTGACATTCGCCTTCTTTTTTTTAGAAATTAACTTCTTTTCAAAATTAATTAATCATTAATTACGGGTTCGTCACAATTACTTTTAAATTTAATACTTAATTTAATGAGTAAAAAATAAATTTATAATTTAAATGGAAGTTTTCTTCTCAACGAATAACAAACAACCCTCACTTTTTATGTTTTTAATTTATTTTTAATTTTAGTTTTTATTAATTTTCGACTAAATTAAATTTTTAAATTACAAAATTAATTTTTTTACTAAAGTTTATTTACACGTATTTATCAACCCCCACGCACCCCTTCCACACGGCCAACCCAAACCACCCCCTCCACCCCCCGCCAACACCAAAAGCCGGACAAAGAGACCGATGACCGCCGCAAATCGTCCCAAGAATAAACCCCGCTAATCCGCCACCGGACGCAACCCCCGCCAATTAAGGGAAGATAATTGACGAGCAATTACAACCCCTCCGCCCCCTCCGTTCCCCGGGAAAAAAACAATTTATTTTCCGAGTGGGGAGGAAATTAATTGAATTATTCTGATACGTGAACTGTTTGCTGGGGCGGAGGGGGCGGAGGGGGCGGAAGGGGCGGAAGGGGTGGTTTGGTCTCCCGCAAATCGGGCTTCTCTCTCAAGACGGGGGTGTCGTCCACTTTCTTTTCTGCGTCTTTTGGGGTTGTTTTGCCATCGGATGCAGCCTTTGTCTCCCCATGTCGCTCCCCCACCGCCTTGGGGGAGGAAACCAGGACAAGGCCGCACCTGGGAACTTTGATGGGAACACGCGAGAGCGGATATGTTGAAATCCCACTGCAGCACCTGATGAGTCTCACGATAATTAATTATAAAGTTGTAACGGAGTAACTTGTTATCGGGGGTTGATGGGGTGACCCGCGGGGCTGCGCATGCGCAGCGGGGGCCGGACCCTCTGCAGGTTATACGTCCGCAGGAAGGATTCAATTTTTATTTTATCTTATATATAAAGTTTCCACCGGAGATGAGTTTTATTTCGCTATTTTATACTTTCTGCGGAAAATTGATATTTTCCCCCGACAGGAATTTTCATCTCAGACATTCTCATAAACATTATTTCCACAATTTCAACCCAGTTGCTTTTCTCCCCGATCGGGTAACTGAAACAGGTCCGAAAGGAACAACCCTTTGCTGCAGTAAATCAAGAAACGAACGCCCCGCAGCAAAAGCTTTGGGGGACTTAAAAACATCCCTTTCATTGAAATGATTATTTTTGGAAAATCTCACCCCTCCCGCGAAGGGTAATTACACTAAATGTGGCGTACATTAGCCCGGCCTTCTAAAATGAAGTTAAGGGCGGGGGGTGAGAAATTTAATAAAGATTGCCTCCAAAGGCTCAGCACCCCTCTCGACTTTCCTTATTTTGTCAACTCTCAACTGTTGTTAACTTATTCTTTTCTCCCCGAACTTCAGCCATTTGCATAATGTTCTCCGTCTCATTCGCCGATATTTCACCCCCACCCTCTCTCCCCCGGCTCTCTCACGCGGAGTGAGCGCCGCACACCTCCATCCATCGGGGTGCACCTCTGCACCTCAGGGCCTTCCCATTTAATACTCGTGACTGGGCCTTATTTGTATGCGAATAATGTACGGGGAACCTTGTCGAAGGTATTGTGATTGGTTGTTACCCCCTCCCTCCCTCCCTCCCTCCCTCCCTCCCTCCCTCTTTCCTCGTCGTCCCGCAATTAAATGGCACACTTCGATTATAAACGCCGACAAAAAATTGTTCCTTATTATGTCATTATCGAGTAATTTTATAATGATTTAAGGCAGGTGTGTTTGTGCGTGTGTTTGTGCGTGTGTGTGTGTGTGTCTGTCTATTGAGCAGAGATTCCTTCAAAAAGGGAGGAGTTAATTAAACAAGAAGAAAATAAAAAGAACTGAAAACAAAGAAAATGTTAGAGGAAACAGAAAATGAATTAAAAGCCAAAGTAAAACACTGAAAAAAAATACAACAAATGCAAATGGAGAAATGGAGAAAAGTAAAGGAAAAACAAAAAAAGAAAAGAAAATGAATTAATAACTGAAGAAAAATGAAAAATGAATGAAAAGGAAAAAAGAATAAAATGAAAAAGAGAAGAAAAAATAAAAAAGAGAAGGAAATAAAGAAGAAAGGAATCAAAGGGAACTGAACGGAAGGAAATGAAGTAAGGGCATAATGTTAGTGAAGTCGTGGGGGTGACTTGTGTTGGGAAGGGGTGCGGGAAGGATTTTGGCCACGTGTCGGTGTGACAGGGGTAAGTGGTGTTCCTGGGAGAGGGATGATGTGGGATTACAAATGCCCGCGTGTGCTCACAAACAAACACTTTAATTAAGCAATATATTTTATTATTATATTTACTTATGCTAAAATCTCGCTGTTAAACGCTATGAAAACGGGAAAATACTTTCATCCCCCACACAACCCCCAACTTAACACCTCCACGGATTTCTATGCCACTCGCGTACCGATTAATTAACTGCGCGTACTTAATTAATTAAAGAGAAGACATGTTTTATTTAATTAGGGCAATTACAACTTTTATCCACATCTTCCGCCCCCCGACGAACCCGTTTTCATCCCCCAATAACACTTTCCACCCCAACATCCTCTCAAGGCAACCATCATCCCGAAGCAAGACTTGACGAGCTTTATTCTTTCATTTCTCCTCGAGGACTACCTTTGTTCATCCCTCCCCGCTCACCCACCCCCATCAACCCCCGAACGAGCTTAACCAACCCGCGATAAGCCTCTCTTTCCTATGCAAAGTTCCTTTCTTTTATTTAACAAAAACACCTTCCCTCTTATTTAGGAAAAGTAACGACTTTCAGCTTTTATTGATACCATTTTTCTTATACTTTTATGGAGTAAGAAGATGGGAAAGCCCGAAATTACCTCCACCCCCCTCCCCCTCTCCCTCTCCCTCCCCTCCCCGGATTTTAACCCAATTATGCATAAATTTACCTTTTCCTTCTTTTACCCTTTTGTCTTTTCTTTACATGTTAAATCTTTTTATTTCCCTTTCACAGTTATCTCCACCAACGTTGCCCTCAACGGTGCCCAAACAAGTGCGGGTCATGACCCCCACTTTAGAGCAACCGGGCACAGCCAGTGTTGTGCACTGGCCGGTCGCCTCTAAACAAACACTTGTTAACATTGTTCTTCGGGGCGACCGCAAGTCCATCTCGTCCGCACCTGAGGAAATGGTCCGATTGTTGTGTGCACCGCAAAGTGCAAAGCAAAGTGGGCTCTGGTTGTGGCTGTTCTCAATTAAGGGAGCAATTAAAGGGAGAGACTGTTAGTCGGGGACCGCAAGACGTGACTGAAAGGAGGCTTCCATCTCGACCGAGAACTCAGCTTCGATGAAAGTTTACTTGGATTTTTATGGGAAAAATGTCCGCTTCGTTAATTAATAGTGTGAGCGCGAGAATGGGTTACAGTTGTTCGTTTGTCTGTCTTTTCGTATGTTTTATGTCAACATTTTCAAAATATAATGTAAACAATTTATTATATTTTTCTAATATTAATTATATTATTTTTGAATTAAATAAACACATTATTATAATACAGTAATTTTATATTTATATAAATGAAAAAAAATTTTCTGTCTCTTTTTCAAAAGTTTGTTCATTCGGAGTGCAAAGAAACCCCAATAAAAGAGCAATTGTGACTTACCTATTATAAACAGCGAAATGTAGAGCCAAAACAGCGTTATCCAATCCATGTCGACAATCCACCACAGTCAAAACAAAAACAAACAAAAAAACAAAAACAAAAGTCAAAGCACAGCACAATTCCTCCCTTAAACGGAAACTCCCGACAGCGCACAAAAACAAATAAAACAATGGGAAACCTGCGAGGAAACCTCCCGACTTATTAACTCCGGAAAAGCCCAGTCAAAAGGTTTCTATCTGAGGAAACCGCTTTCTTCTCAACATCACACCAACCCTCTCCTCTCCTGTCCCCTCGCTGACATTCCTCGCTGCTGATCTACGCCTCCTCCCGCCGCTCCATGCTGACGGCGCCCTGCAACAGAGAGAGAGCATGAGACGGCGGCAGCGTGCCTGCCACCCGCCCCCGCCCCCGCCCCCCGGGAAGGCATCTTTGGAATTTCCCTCTCGGATGAAAAGCTCCCTCACTCGGAAAATTCTCCCGCAAATTTTTATGGCGAATTTCTTGAGGAATAAAAAAATAAAAGTTTGAGGAGACATTCTCGAAATTTCAAAACTATGATTTCTCTTAAGAGAGGGGGCATCGGGGGCCGCAGTGGGGGGCGGGGGCGCAGGGGCGCGGGGGGCAATAAACTTTTGAATTGCACTCGAACCAAATATAAAATTCTTTTTTGATTTTGGGGAAATTCCTCCGGGAAAATATGTGCGATTCCGCGGGGGAACGCCAAAATAAATTGAGCTGTGGCTTTCTGCTGGCAACCCCCATATTTTCAACCCTCTTAGAGCCTCGTCCCCTACTTTTCGTGTATGTGTCTTTCCTTCAGATGTGAACACTTCGGTTTTCAACCCTTTTCAGCCACCAGCAGACGATTTTGCATTAGTTTAAGTCATAAGCAACCGATGATTGTTCTATGTTTACAATATTGTAGGCACACTACAACAATATACAGGACATACAGAATGTGAGAGCCGAAGTCGTAATGGCGGCTGTTACTACTTCTGTTCGTTATTATTTACATTTTTATTAATTTTATATTATTTATTACAGATGCTTTCCACTGTTGCCGACTTGCGCTATTCCCACGTAAGTAAACATTATATTTTTTTATATACTTTACTAAGTTTATACTTACAATAAATTGATCTCCCGTGGATACTACCACGATTGGGTTTACATTCAGATGTGTATTTGTGAAAAGTTTTATACTGAATAAAAGCGGAAGTTACTTTTGAGTCGGCCATACAAATAAGCGCATTTCGAGCACAATTTGTCCAGCGATCGCAAAATGGCGTCCTTTCTTTTCATAAAAATCGATTGAAGTGGGCCACATAAATATTTGGAAAAAAGTTTCCATGAGAGGCCTTTCTAATATCCTCGACAAACACCCCGAGTAAATTCTTTCGCCCTTTCACTAATCGCACGAGCCCTCACCCCTCACCGCCCCTCACCGCCCCTCACCGCCCCCCCGCCCAATCCACCGCCTACTGCAGAGAACAACCCTTCGGCGCGACGACCGGGGGTTGAAGGGGGCCAATGAATCAATTACAGGTTTCTCCCCTGCGGCATTCGAAATATTCAAGCGATTTCACCCCGACGTCCTCAGCAGAGCCAAAAGACGTCCATACTTATTTAAATTAACAAGGGGTGATGTTGTGACTGGACCGTCGCCATTTTTGTGGGACTGAATTGCGGTTTCTCAAATGAAAACGCTCGCGAAATCAAAGAGAAAGAAAACACAACAGAAGAAATGGGGGTTGAAAATATAAGAGGAGATGTAGAGAAAGAGTACAAAATAAGAAACGAAAGAAAAAGAAAATACAGAAAGAAACACTAAAGTGTAAAGTAGTAAAGGGTAGAAAGAGTAGAAAGAGTAGAAAGAGTAGAAAATGGATATCGGGAAAAAGTACAAATTGGATGATGAGAATGAGTCTGAAAGGGAAGCAGAAAGACAAGAAAAAATTCCAATCGGGAGTCTCTCAGGGGGTGAGAAATCAAAGGAAAACTTTTCGCCAAAAGCCGAGGTCAGAATTCGAACTGGAGGACTCATTAGGGGTTGAAACGAGGAGAGGGGGTGAGCGGGGGTGGAGAATTCATAAGAGAAAACGAAGAAGGCTTCAATTTATTTTCAAGGGAGAAAATTGGGCTCTGCGGCGGGGGGAGACATTTGTCAAATATACGCCCCCCGGGGTCCCCGGGCGGGGGTGAGTTTCCTTGAGGGGAGACCCAGTGCAGAGGGTCGATGTACTCGGAGGGCTCGAAAGGAATTCGAATATCCTCGTGCTTCGGGGGCGCGGCGCGGGGGGGGGGGGCGGGGGGGGAATGAAACTTAATTCACAGGAAAGGAAAGAAACTTTTCTCTCTTCTGCTGCTGTCGCCGCGCAGTGAAGCTTTCCTTTAAGGAAGAAAAATCGGCATTTTTTTAAAGTTTGCAAAAGCACTTTAATTTTCGGTGTTAAATATTAAGGGAGAAAGTGAGGGGGAGGATGTTGATCATGCAGCCCCTTCCGGAAGAAGCGGGGGAGGGAAGAAGGGAAATTTTTTGGGGGTCTTCGCCGAAGGGCGGGTTTTTGTTTGATTCGGGGGCGAGGGGAGTTCGCCCAAAATTCAAAGCGAAACTTCAGACCACAATGATTACTCTTTTAGAATGGCAGACAGTGAAAGTTGGAAAGTTTGATGTGAAGTTGCTAGAGTCCGCCATCTTGAAGGAGGTAATCAGCAATCAACGTGAGGGAAGTTTTAAATCTGAATTTATAAGATAAGGGTTGAAAGGGATTGTTAAATTTGTGAGGCTCCCTCGGCCAGTCGATTCCTGACGGAAGCGGAAAGTCACGGAAGCGGGGGATGATGAGGGGAAGGGTTGTACCTGAACTTGTCTGAACACCCCGAGGGGAGCAACAGGTTGGTCACCGTCTGTGCAACTTATCTCTTCATCCCCCTTCATTCAATGTTTCTTTCATCCCCATCTGTTTACTCTCTCTTAGTTTTTATATTTGTATCTCTTTATCTCTTCCTATTCCTCTTTCCCAGTTTATTGTTTCCTCTCTCATTCTCTATTATCTTTTCCTTCTTTCTCAATTTTTAATGCAACCTTTACCTCCTTATTGACGCGTCTCCCCCAATTAGCCGACCCTCCACCCAAACTACTTACGTCATCATCCCCCTCATTACTTACGCAGATAATCACAAAATGAGCCAATACGCCCACGGCCCCCGTCGCCCTAATTCATTACAAGCGCCCAATAACCCTTTGGCGCACTCGTGGCCCATATTTGGCCGGAGACAATGGACCGCTCGCCGCTAATTAATTAACGAGGGCTTTGGCCAATTAGGGCGGAGGCAATTCCTTTGTGCGGATAATTGGCCAGGTATTACATGCGGTGACATGACTGTGCGCGATGAGGTGCGGGGTGGGTGCGTCGGTTGCGTGCCTTGAGTGCGTTGAGGCGTTGATGGCTCAATTAGGGCAGAGGCGGAAGGAGGGATTCCAGGGATGCACCCTTTCGGCCATTTTCATAATATGTCCATCAGAATATGAATAAAAAAAGAGGAACAAAAAAAGACAATAAAACGAATTTACATAAAATTTTTAATGAGAAATTTGGCACTGTTTTTGAACACAAACTGACAAAAAGTACATACGGCCATTTTATTATATCTTATAAATCATAAAAGTGACAAAACCCCTTTTCATTAAACTCCCCCAGCAGACGCCTTTTTAATTTTCGGTTTTCTTCGCCCCTCCTTTCATCACCTCTTCTCCCAACCCCCGCCAATCTCAGCTAATTTATGAATTTCCCGTTAAGAGATTAATTAACAAAGTGAATAATTAATCCCTCAAATACATATAAAATCAAAACAAGAAAATGAAAAAACCGGGCCTATTTGTTTTTGCTGCCCCCTCCCCCGAGGTGAGGGATGGCCGTCCTCTCACCCCCCTCCCTCATTTCGTTCCTCTTTTAAATGCGCTTTGCCCGGGGTGGCGGGGAAAGGAGGTCAGAAGAAAAAGCCGAGAGGGAAGGCAAAAAAATTATTCATTACGAACCACTTGAATTATTAATTTTTTTGTTTCTTTAGTTTAATTAAAGCGAAAATAATTAATCAGGGAATAAATAATGAATAAGAAAGATTAATAACTTCATTGTAAATAAAATTTTCAAAGAGAACGAAAGATTTCTTTTGGTTTTGTTTTTTTTCTTCACGGCCAGTCAAAATGACTGCTCTTTTGAAACGTTCCCAATTTTTACGGAGATAAGGGAGATAAACAACTATTAAAGTAATATACGCAATGAAAAGAGAGAATTATTAGAATTAAAGAAAAAGTGTAAAATGAGGGATACAAATTTAAACAGACTTGTTGCTTGTGGTCATAAAAATATAATAAAAAAATAATAAGACGGTGGGGAGGGTGTCAATCATTCACCGCTAATCGCTCACCCCTCCCTCCCCGACAACGCAACCCTCTCCCCCAAACATCCCCGCTTAATCTCCCGTGACGTTTTCATGGAACGCAACAACACACAAATCTTTTTCCGGAGAGTGCTCACTTACTCACTTATGATTCCATTGTTTGCCGTTCATTGTGGCCCCCCTCGGCCCTCGGCCCTCGCCCCCTCCCCCGACGGCTACCGTTCCGGTTGAAAAGCAAAAAGCAAACAAATCGTCTCGTTGCCCCCGGTAATTGGTAACTGCCGCGTGAGTCGGGTACTGGGGTACTCGGCTGCCCGAGACAGGTAGTGAGAGAGAGAGAGAGAGAGAGAGAGAGAGAGATTTATGTTTGTGACTCGGGGGGATGCGGACTCTCATTAAAATTCGGTTGCGCTCCCATTGTGACTACCGGTGTTTGCATTGTGGCTTTTCGAGACGGGACTTTGTGGGCTCATTTATTACCATTTTGAGGAGGAGAAAAAGAAGGAAAACGACAAAAAAAACTGAAAAAGCGAAAAAGGAGAAAACGAAAGAAGTAAAAAAAGGGAAAAATAAATGGTAAAAACAAAATTAAAAAAAACGAAAAATTCAAAAAAGAAAGAAAATAAAAGGGGGAAAAACTGTAAAAAATGATAAAAAGAATAATAGGGGTAAAAAATAAATAAAGTGAAAAAACGATAAAAAGAAAAACTAATGAAAAATAAAAAAGTGTCCCTTGAGGTTGGAGGAAAACACCCCTTGTCCTCTTACTCACCCCTCCTCAAATTAATTTCATAAATTCCGAAAATGTCTCTTTGTAAAAACAATTTCATCCCTCTTTGAATGTCCGCGACTTCACTCAATACCTTTCTACACTTTCACAAACACCCCCCTCAACCCCTTCCAATATTCATTTTTAATGGTGAATTTTGAGTGGAAAAGAAAGGGAAGTGATGGGGTGGGGGCAAGACTTGCCGGGGATGAGCAAACAATTGATGGCCGCCGATGACGAGACTTAAAGGGGTTTTTTATGAGTGGTAAAAGGGGTTCCGTGTCGGGGATGAGCCGGTCATCCCTCAAGACGGCCATAATTGGGACGGGGAGTATAATGGCGTTCCCATGGGGTCGGCCTTGGGGTTGTCTGTCGCAGGGGGTGGCCCACACTTGCCTGCATTTTTGGGGTGAATAAGAAATTTCCCATTATTTCACTCTCTCTCTCCTCTCTCTCTCTCTCTCTCTCTCTCTTCTATTGTCTACTCTTTTCATTCTTTCCCTCACTTTCTGTTCTCCTTCTCTTTTTTGTTTTCCTCTAAATTAAGTAAAAACCAGAAAAAATTATACTACTAATAAATAAATATATATTTTTAGTGTGATTCTTTTAAAAGAATTTGTATGTGTGTGTGCACACCGTTTTCTATTAGCTAAAATCTAAACAATCACTGAAACGATTTCAATTGCACTTTTTCTAAACAATTATCTGCGCTATGTCCCATTTCTAATAGAAAACCTGTTTACGTTTAGATAACTTTACTGAGATTCTTTCTGGTGTTAAAGGGTTCACTTTGAGTATTCGATTAAGAGGTGGATTATATATTAATATTTCTTCAAATACTGAATGCATTTTATTCTTTGTATTAAACACTTTTCACAGTTTTCATTTCTAAAGTTAGTGTTAATATATATTTAGACTTTAAAATAAAAAATCTTTGTCGGCGTTGAGAAGAAGTGGATTATTATACTTTCACATTATTATATAGCTGTTATTTTCCATAGATATTATATATAATATTTATATTTAAATACAATGGGATGGTGCTCGGTTCATTCAGTTTTTGGGTTATATAAAGAGTGTTTATATAAAGTCCAAGGGCGAGAGGGGGTTGAAGTGCGAAGCGCTCAGGGGGCGAAGACCCCTACTAAATAAAACAATAACATAAATAAAGAGAAAATAAGAGTTATTCTAAAGTGAAAACTCCATTTCGGATGAAAGCAAATAAAAGAAGCGAAATCCAGTGTGGAAATTTCCAAAAGAGAATTCAATGCGATCACTTTTCTGAAAATAGAGAGAGAGAGAGAGAGAGAGAGAGACATGTGATCAGAAAATTAATTAATTTCTCTTTAATTGCCCCCCTCCGCCTCCCCATCAAACTCAATGTCGCCTTCTCTCCAATTATACATTCTTTTCCCGAACAAAAGAAATTTCGTTCCCGCAATTACAATTCCGCCATTAAACATATTAATAAACAGTTATAATAAAAATAACGGGGAATAATTTGAGCAAGGGGGAGGGGGAGGGGGAGGTGGAGGGGGAGTGAAAAGGGGGCGCAAATCATCATACATATAAAATCCCAGACTGCGTCCGTACGTACGTACGTACGTCCGCGACTTCGGTTCGACTCTGAAGTAATCGTTAAAGGCAGTCGTTATTGTCAACTGTTACACGAAGGAATCGCACCCCCGAATGAGGGCTGATCAACCCTTGAGGTCTTGTACCTCTTCATCGGGTTTTCCTCCCCGCACTCGGGGGATGATCGGAGGAGGGCGATATTGAAATTTTATCAGTGCCTGATTATGTTAATACCTCTTGGAGGGGGAAAGAATTTCGGCGAGGGTGGCGAAGGGGGTGAATCGATATTATGATCCCTCTCTTGGAGATGGCGCCCCCGAATATTTAGCATAAAATTTCAATAAACACTTTTTGGCGTTTGGGGGTGGTGGGGGGAGGGCGGAAGTGAAATTCCAGTGAAACCTGCGAATAATTCCGGTGAAGTATTTTTGAATTTCTTGGAAAATTGCCCGAGCGGGAAATTTCTTCCCCCCTCCATTTCATCCCCCTCCCCTCTCCATATTTTTATTTAAATATAAATAATGGGAAGGCGGGAGGGGAGGTTTTGGAGAGTATTCACCCCTTATGATGGACGGGGGTTGTCGGACACTCGCTAAACTGTTTGCGCTCCCCTTTTACGCACTCCAACCCTCTCCAAGCCACCCCAACCCCCGTCTCGTATAAATATGTGAAAATTAAATCAAACCCCTCAAAAACTAATTCTACCGTATAAAATTATAAAAAGGAAATTAATATGTATAATAAAAAATTTTCAACAAAAATCATTTAAAAAAGGAGAATGTCTTAAATATTAAATGTATAATAAAAATATTATTTTTAATAATAAAAATATACAGTTTTACTTAAATCGCAGTTAAATGTATTTTAACTGTAAAAACAATTTTAATCATCGTTTCTATTTTGTATAATTTATTTATTTAGTTTAGTTGGTTTATTTATCGACTCATCTCCATTATTATGTATTTTAGCAATTTTTTATTTGGATTAATAATAAAAACTTTAAAATAACTGACAAATGTTTGAATGATTTATTTGAACAAATCAACCCAATATTTAATTAGTGTTTTTATCAAATTATTTATTTGAGTTTTTTAAATAATTATATTTAAAATCTCTCAGAATAAAATTTTGTTGTTGTATTGTTACAATTATTGTGCGTGAGATTATAATTTTAAATATAAACTACAAATTTTGTAATACTTTTGCGTTTTATAAAATATATAAAATAATGTAACGATAAAATAAAACTTTAAGATTATAATATTATATTCGATTTTTGTTTTTTTGGTGTTATTATCCAAAAACCGATTAAAATGTTAATTTGAAAAGTTTATATAAATGTTATTGTATTTTTAATTAAACGAAAGTTAATATTTTATGTCAAATTTAAGTAATTTTATTTGGAAATAACTGAAAAATATTTTTCCGCTTTTAATCTTTTCCTTAAAAGAATACTTCAAATTTTTTAAATTAAAACTTTTTCCAGTTTTAGCGCAAACGTAAAATATTTTTCCTAAAATGCTTAAACTTCGTCAGCAACGGCAGCTCACTTTAATCGCAACAGGTGAATTGTTCACCGCCCAAATCTAATCCCGAAACTCCCCTTTTTTCCCAGTTTTCCTACAGATTAACCACTGCCATCCTCTGGGAACCCTTTCGGCCAACCCTTTCACTGCCACCGGGAACCTCATCCGCTGTCGCGTGACAGCGCACCACCCCTTCGAGGGGCGCTTCAGCTTTTGCTCAATTTCCGAAAAGCCCCAATTTCATCACTGGAAAACTCAAAATCTCACAATCAAACCTTTCAAATCCTTAATCCGCCCTCGTGGAAAATTCTTCTGTCGGAGAATTACTTTCCGGCCACCACTCCAACGACCACAGACGACTTCTCCACACTTCACACACAACCTCACACCTGAGCGAGCGCTCCGAC
>JAQIBA010000415.1:0-14987 GCA_028293925.1 Brueelia nebulosa
ATTTCATTACTCTTAAGATATCATTTCAATTCTCATTTGGAACTAAATTATTTCCTACTGAATTATTACTCAAATGTTTTGCATTATTGACTCATTAAATTTTATAAAAAAACCATTTCCTAAAATGGCTTTTCATGAATTTATCAGTACAAAAGGAATTAATTTATCATTAAAAATGATATTGTTAATTAGTTTTCAGTCTGAATCATTTTCTTCTGCTTTTAAAATTGATTTTTCACACAATTTAAATATGACACTGAACAAGTTTCGATTCCGCTTGTGACATTTTTGCTAATCGGCATTAAATCAGATAAAATACATTATTTTTGTAAAAGAAATTTTCATAAAAGTATTGCTCTTTTCTCCTCTCTGATGGAGAAAATTTTCAAAGCAGTGGAGTTCGTGCATATTAGTGTTCGAGGTGTACAATTAACTGTTTGCGGTCGTATAAAATTTGTGTATGGGTATCTATTGGTCGGAATTAATTTCTTTGGAAAGAGCAGGGATACATATACATAATATTCACTAATATTTTGTAATATTTTAACAAAAAGAGAATCTCTAATTACTCCTAAATACAATTTATAATTATATTATCTCCAATCGATGGAGAGAGTTGTGTATTAGTTGATGAAAAGGTTTAATAGAAATTGTGGAAAAGTTTAAACTGATATATGAATGCATACAGTATAAGATGCGTATATATTTGTGTAGTTCCTTGCTGTGGTGGCTAAGAGTATACATACGACCGCTAAGGGTTGTTTTTTTTTACCGCCCGCGAAATTTTTGGACTTGCTTCGGGCGTGAGAGACTGTGTCTGTGCAGAAAATGCTGGTTTAAAGTAGGGAACGTGTGTATAAAAAAATTGTTGAATTTAAGATAAAATAAAATAAAACAAAAAATAAATATATGTATATGTGTATGTGTTATAAAAAATAAAATAAAATGAAATGTATATGTAACTAAAAAAATAAATACCTATATGTAAATAAAAAATAACTATATATAAAATAAAAAACATAAAAAATAATAAAAAATAAATATCTACGTTCATTTAAAACAAATAACTAAGTCGACCGCTAAGGGTTAAATTATACTATCAATACAAAATAAATTTAAAAAAAAATTTATCTAAACAGTTTGTGGATAATGAATTTATTTCTAATTGATACAATATTTTAGAGAATTAGTAAACTTTTAAACGTATGCTCAGTCAAAATGACTGTTGGGTTCGAAATGAGAAAAAAATAATGGAGAGCTGATCATCCTCAGGATTGGGCACGCTTATTTTCCTCTCTCTTTTTCTCTCTCTCTCTCTCTCTCTCTCTCTTCGTCTGCCTTATTCTCCTCTTTGGCAGTTGACTCTGGTTTTTTCCTGCCAGAACTCATTGGCACATTTTCAAGTGCATTGATACAGTTTGAGTTTAGACAAAATTTTGGAATTTTTTGCTGTTTTTTTTTTATGAAAGAAGACAAAAAAGGGCTAATAAGTTTTGAAAGTCATTTACGTGGGCACAAAAATACAAAAAAAATTTAGTCTTCCACTTTCTATTGCCTTATCGGTGTACTCCCCATTACCCGAAAAGGAAATTTACGAAAGGATTAAGAAACATTAAATCTTATACTTTTTTCTCTTCTTCAAAGTTCAGAATTCTTTCAGAATGAAACCCTTTTCTTAACCCCTTTTAAAATGGCGTAGATTTCACCCCTTTAGCTTAAGGAAATGATATACTCAAACTTCTGTTGATACTTTTGATAATTTTTTAATAGAATGAATATAATTATATATAATTAATGTGTTTAATATTTAAAACCGAAATTAAATATAATTTTAATTTAAAATATAAATGAAAAATCTATGAAGCGGATGTAATTAATATAAATATAATTTAATGCTTATTCTTATAAAATTAATAAACAGCCTTATTTGTATAAAGTTTTACAAATTTATAAAATTAATAGAACTTACTCTTTCAGAGATTATAGGGTTTTCGAAAATGGAAAAAATTGAAATAAAAGTTAAAATATTATAACATATAAAATTATATAATATTATAAATAAAAATTAATATAAATATAAATAAATAAAAAATTATAATTATAATTTAATTAAATTAAAATATATAAATAAAACCGGCATTTTCCGACAGAAAAAATGAGTTTTAGGTAATTCTAATGTTATGAATGAATGAATTTTAGGTTTTACTAATTAATTAAAAAAATAGTATATAGAGTTTATAACTGTAAAATGAGTGAATTTCACCGTTAAAGGGTTAAAACCTCTTTTAGATTAATTTTTATATATTTTTATATAAGTAATCGTCACTTATTTCATTTATCATAAGGGAGTGTATCACACATTCTTCCATCTTTGATGGGGAAACCTTTGAACCTTTGCCCTCAAAGGAAAAGAGGAAATGAGCAAAAAATAAAACGTGTTCCGTCGCTGCGAGGCAGAGCGGCCATTTTTTAGGATTTGACAAATAACCGGATTTAGGCGGTTTTTGCCGCAGTTTTCTCCGTAAAAAGACCTCCGCCATATTTCATGCGATGTACGCACACCGAAGGGGAATCCCGACTTCGGTGAAATAAATAATCCCGCATTTAATTACGAGTTCAGGTGTTTTCTTTTTTCCACCCCTCCCCTCCCCCCTCATCTCCCCTCCCCTCCCCCCGCCGAGGAAAGTATTCGGGGGAAAAAGTACGGCAATGGAGAAAGAAGACGAAGAAGAAGAAAAGATAAAAGTATGAGCTGAGGAAATATAAAGGAAAATGGCGGAAAGATTTATTGGAGATGTCATGATGCAGTAGTTGGTGGGTTTTTATTGTTTTAGAAAATGCAGTTTCCCTCTTTTCTTTCCTTTTCTTAAATCTCCCGAGTTCATCGCTCTCATTCTCAGAGGTATAAATTTATATTCACATAAACATTATTTTTCTTCCCTACCTGGTGCGGTTTTTTTTTTTATATTTTTTTTGAGCGGAATACAAAAGCACATCCTTCCTTTCACCGAAAGCTCCCGAATTGGCTTTTATTATGCTTTCACACTAAAAGGAATTCACTCTTCCAATTCCCCTTTGTTTTAGTTTTAATGGGCCGCCTGCAGCGATGCTCCTCTTCTGTCGTTCTCTTCTTCTCATTACTGCTGAACGAACGGATTGTAACTCCAAAAAACTGCTACTTTTTTGTAGTCATCACACTGGGCCACCATCTTTCTCTCGGGGAGAGTGCTTCCCAGCAGATAAAGTTATAAGGGGGATGGGAGGGGTGGGTTTCCCCCGAAACTCCGAAAAGAGAGCATCCAAAGTGAAAAAAACTTTGTTAGGAAATATCAGGAAACCCCAACAAAAGAACGATTTTAACAAGAAAATGATGAATTTTTCTTTTGAAAGAAAATTTCACAAAAAACACGGAGGAGAGAAAAAAAAAAAAAGAACCCTCCCTCTCCGGGAAGAATTAGAAAATTCTCGTTCAGATTTATGTTTATGAGAAAAATGTCTTGGACAAAAAAAATAACCACGAGAACTTTGAATTATTTTCAGGGGGGCGAGGGCGAGAAGTGGGAGAGAAAGAGGAAATGAAAAAGGCGGAAGTTTCCGTCACGAAACTTTTTCAATGTCCAAAGCCGCCCCCCCACGCGCCCCCCCGCACCGCCCCCCCCCCGGCTTTGAGACGTACAAATCCTCCGAGAAAACAATTTCCTTTTTTCTTAATTAATTAAAACAGGTTAAATTCATTTTTGACAATATAAATCATACCGCGGTATGATTCCAACCCCCCCCTCCCCCCCCGAAAATGAAAAACCTGATGACGCGAAGAGGAAAAGAGGGGGGTGACACCGCGATTCGTTACTTTTCCCCCTTTTGTTCGAAACTTCCCTTCCCTCGTTTTTTTCGTCTCCCCTCTAATTTTATTTTTTCTTCCTCGGTCGTTTCCCCCCTCTCTCTCCCCTCTCTCCCGCCATCTTCCCTCACCTGCTTCTGTGTTTCTTCACGTGCTTTTCATCCCCGTCGAGGGATCGTGAACCAATTTTCTTATCACATTTCAGTCGGAGTTTCCGCCGGTGTTTTACAGACTTGTTTTCCTGTCGTCTGGTTTTTCTTTTTTTCAACGGTTTTTACGTGTTATAATATTTGTCTTCGGTCTTTATGACAATCTGAAAACTGTGTTTCCTGTGTATAAACGGGGGTGTTTCTCCCCCCGCGGATGACCAAAAGATGACAACATGGCGACCTTCCCTCGTAAGAAAACACGGGGACGACCTTCTGACGAGTTGCAGATTCGGAAACGTTATGAAGCAATAGTGTCATCGATTTAACCGGGAATTGTTTTAAATAATGGAAAAAGCTGCCAAAAATTTAATAATCAAATGTGAAACATCTCACGAATGAAAACCGGGTTCGTTTTAATAAAGAAAAACTTATTTCGAAGTCGTCCCGTCCTTCCAATTATTATTTTATTTTATAATAATTTTTTAAAAATGGAATGTAATTTCCAGAAAATGAGGGGACTCGGTCATCCCCAAAAGGAAATTTCCCCCCCCCGCCCCCCCCGTAATCGGTCCCGGTTCGGGGATTAGGGGTTGAGGGTTGAAGTTCTCAAAGCAGCGAATCGTGGAAGCAGAAATCCACCAATAAGACTTCCGTGGAAGCTCCTTTGCAAGTAAAATTTTCCATTTAATTCCCACACTCGAGCTTTGAAGGGGTTTTAAAAGGGGCACTGGGGATTTGTTACGTTTTCAATTCTAATCCCATCGGAGGAGGACTCTTACGTTTCGACTTCCGCCATTCTCCTATGTAAATATTTTTTGTTTTCCCAAACGAAAAGTGCACTGATTGAAGAACCTGCGATTCGCCAAATGGCGACACATCCGAGCTTTCGAAATTGCTTAAATCTCAACAGACCCGTAAAATAAAGCTGTTAGAGTTTTATTATTAATGCGAAATAAAAACGTGTAAAAGAGTTGTGAAAAAAATAAGCGAACCCCCCCCCCTCCACATTTGGATTCCGCCCTCTGTTCGTAAGCTAAACATGGGGGGAAACCCCGCGCGGGAAAAATTCGTGTCGGGAAAAGTTGAAGGACAGATTAAAGGCGAAGGAAATGAGTTTCCCCTCGAAATTAGTATTCAAAATTGTGTAAGTTTTTCCCCTAAAAGCAAAATACTTTTTTGTGGGTGGGGAATTCGGCCCATCGGTCGCTTTTCATTTTGAGAAATTAGCCGATGTTAATGAGGGAAAACTGGTGAAAATGGCGGTTGAAATTATGGTCGGTTTAAACGGAGTTCCAAAGCCGGGATTTTTAAGGTTTTTTTCTAAAAATAATTCGAAAACTGTTTAATAATTCCCGAGGAGTCCTTTTATTGTTTCAAGGCTTTTCCCTTATTCTCTTTTTCTTTTCGACCTCCCCTCGCGCACCGCCCCCGCCCCCGTTTTCTAACCCTCCGCTGATGTTCTTTTCGTCTTTTATTAACTGCGAAAACCACTCTTATTTAATTCTCCTTTTCCGTGAAAGATTTTTTCACTGCCAAAAAAAGGGAGAAAGTTTTTAATGAAATATTAAAATACGCCACACGTTTTCTCGCCGATGCCTCCCTCTGTTTATTTTTAATGCGCAATGGAGCCGAGGAGTTTTTTTTTGTTATCAGTTTTGCACCCCCCGAGAATGAAAGTGATTCTTCGTTTCCGATCGTCGGCCATTTTGAAGGAATAAAAATAGTCGGTTTAATTTAAAGTCGTTTCAATGAAGTGTAACATTTGAAATTTGAGTTGAGACTCCGCTTGTTTAATTTTCTGAAGAGAGAATTCGGTTTTTGTGATTAACCACGACAGCAATTAAAGTGAAAAGTTGTTAGGAGTTAATTGCTATCCTAATTTTTGGTGGTATTTATCCGATTTTAATTTGACTCAGCAGCGCAAAAGCTCTGCGGATGTCTCAACCTGTGATGGCCACGGCTTTCTGTTGCTGTTTCAACGTTCAGCTGTTTCCAAACGTTCAGATGCGTTTATTGAAACTGATAATGAACTTAATTTCCCGTTTTTTATTTTCTTCCGTATATCTGCTTTTTGGAAGTGATCAGCAGAATGACAATGAAAAGCTCACAATTTCACTTTCTGCAGTGGTCGAAGGGGGTTAAGCGAAAAAGAGTGAAAACGACAGATCGGCGTATTTTGAAATATTGATGTGATCTGTACCAGTGATGGCCAAACTACGGCCCGTGAAGGTGTTGTATGTGGCCCACTCTTCTATTCTTATATTCACATACGGATTTGGTGATTTTAGTCCATTTTAATTTTTGAGTAAAGGGTTATTCTAATATTAGTATAACTTCAATTTGAAATTCTTTGTTACCTTTCGGAAAAATTTTAAATTTACGGTTACGCTTTCGAATCCATTCGGTCATATAAGTCAAAAGGACTGCTTGCATACAAAAGTGTAAAAAGGGTAAAGCCGGAAAAAGGAGGCAATGGCGATAGCCGTGAGAGCAGGAACGTAGAGAAAAGGAGAGAATGAGAAGAAAGAGAATAGGAGGAAATGAGAAACAGAGAAAATGACAAAATGACAAAATGAGAAAAAGAAAAGAGGAGAAATATGAGAAATACAGAAATTGAGAAAAATGAGAAAAACGGAAAATGAGACACGGAGAAAGAGAAGAGAGGAGGAAATGAGAAGAAAAAGAAAAAGAGAAAAAGGGAAAATGAGAAGAAAGAGAAGATGAGAAGGAAGAGAGAAGGTGGAAATAAGAGAAAGGGAAGAGGGGGAAAATGAGAGTAAAGAGAAAAGAAGAAAAGGAAAAAGAGTGAAAATGAGAAATATGAGTAAAAGAAAAGTGTAGAAAATGAGAAAAGGGATAAATGAGAAAAAGAAAAGAGGAGAAAAAGATAAATGGGGAAAATGAGAAAAAGAAAAGAGAAGTAAATGAGAAACAGAGAAAATGAGAAATATGAGAAATGGAGAAAATGAGAAGAAAGAGAAACAGACAAAAGGAGAAAATAATGAGAAGATAAAAAGGAGAAAATGAGAAGAAAGAGAAAAAGAGAAAAGGGAAAAAGAGAAAAGGAGAAAATGATAAAAAGGGAAAAAGGGAAAATGAAAAGAGAGTAAAAACTAATATTAAAAATTCCTTATTTAATTTTCGCATACGTTACAATACTCCAAACTCAACTTTGGCCCGCACATTATCAAAGGTTGGCCATCACTGATCTGTACGAATCAAATATAAAATCTCAGGATTTATAAAACAGGAATATCGTATCTTAACGACTGGAATCAATTTGGGTAATTTTCAAATTGGAAAAAAAAGTATTTCCTAATTATAAAAATGACAATTAATAAATTGACGTATTAATGATTTTAATAAAGAAATGAAATATGTGAGGGAAAAAGAGTGAAAATATAAAACTTTTCTTTCAGGAAAGTACAGCATCTAAGGACTGCGTTGAAGATCACGTCGACTCTCTCCGGTCGAAAAGTAAGAAT
Organism: Brueelia nebulosa; assembly: GCA_028293925.1. Classification (NCBI taxonomy): domain Eukaryota; kingdom Metazoa; phylum Arthropoda; class Insecta; order Psocodea; family Philopteridae; genus Brueelia; species Brueelia nebulosa. The sequence goes on from JAQIBA010000415.1 coordinate 7,476, forward strand.
TGTAAAAAATTCATTTGATGTTCTCCGCCTCGAATTATCACATTCGTTGTTCAGACTTTCGTTATCGATGTTCAGACACTCATAACCTTTGTTCAGATTTTTCACAATTGTTGTTCGTATGTTTCATATGCTCATAATCGTTGTTCACAGTTTCATCGTAGTTGAATATTTCATTGTTCATTATTGATGTTCAATTTTTGTTTTTTTTTCATTTTTTCATGGCTGTTGTTCAGACTTTCATTACTGTGCTTTTATAATTGTCGTTGAGATTTTCCATCAGTTGCGTTTTTGGATTCAGCACAAAAATGAAATTTCCTCGAGTGAGGAAAATAGTTAAGGGTTGGAGCTTCCCTTAGCCGAGGCAAAACTTTTCCAACGGTGACAGTTAATTTCGTGAGGGGCAAATCAATTCTCCCCCTCGGCCCTCCCTCTCCTCATATTTTTTTTAAGCTCGGAAAAAATGAGACGGTAAAACTTTTGAGTGTCGTTTATACAATTAATCTCCTCCGATGGGTTGATTGATTGACTTTAGTCAGTCCTCAATGCCAAATCAGCGAATTTTCAATCAGGAGTTGATGAGCGTCGCCATAGGGCGATTGCTGACGAGCAGAGGGGGGAAAAAGAAATCCAATTCCGACGAAACTATAATTTTTATTTAAATCATATTTGAGTGGGAGTGAAACGACGAGAGGGAGGGGGAGGAAATTCGTAGAGACGGCGGCCATTACTGGTCACTTCCGTTTTGAAGGAAAATTGTTCAGCTGCGGAAGACACTGCTGCTAATTGCCTTCGAGTGGACGGGAAGTTCCGTTTCAGTTGTCTTCCAGGGGCGGCACTTCCTCCAGGGGAGGGAGAGTGCTGACGAAGGCGTTTTTATACACTTCGATAAGTCGATTTCTTGACATGCGGATGTCCTTCTTTTGAAAATGTCCCGCAGTTCAAACGCGTTTGTCCCATTTTCCGGACTTTCAACTTTTTGAAAATTATGTTGTATTTCTTTCTCGAGCCTTTAATTTGAGGAATCTCCTCACCTTTTTTGAAATTACTCATTTACTGAACCGGAAATAATTCCCCATTTTCCCCCTTTTCTTTATTCTCTTTTTCATTAAAATTTTCTCCTCCCCCCGCACCCCCCGCGCACCCCCGTCTCCTCCCGCCGCCGCCTTTTTTTAGTCGTGAAATTTATTTGACAAAATAGTGGAAGCTTACTTGGGTTGCTCAAGCAGTTAATTACAAGATAAAGAAGAAAAGTTTTGGGACGGGTGAGCGGGCGGGCGAGAGGGCGAGAGGGAGAGAGGGAGGGAGGGAGGGACGAACGGGGGGGCGGGGGCGGCGATTATACAATGGGGGATAGTGAATGTGGAAAAGTTGCGTTATTATTAGAAGTTTAAATGTGGGGGAGTACCTGACGGCGCTCATCCTTAATTTCAAAAATAACTCTTTGTCAGTGTGTATCGTCCTAAAATTACAATGCGGAATTTGTGAGTCTTGGAAATTAAGTGCGGGGGGGAGGGGAAGGGGAGGGGGAGGGGGAAAGAGAGGGGTTTCAAAGTATAATTTTCTCTGTGTTCATTCGTTTTGTCCGAACCCTCTGATCCAGAAAGAGGTTCAGTTTTGAAGAAAAGTGTAAAAAATGCGTCGGATAAACCTCAGTCATAATTTTTTTTTAAGTTCGTCCTCATTTCGATGGAGTAATCACTTATTAACCCTTTGAGTACGGAATTATTTATACACTTGGAACGGATTTAATTTATTGCAATATGGGTTAATATATAACAGTAATACATCTTATTTGGAATATGCTTATATTGGTGATATCATTATATTTTTGAGTATAAATATATTTTATGGCGATCAACGCTCACTAGCGGGGGTGTCGAAAAAACCACCCCCTGCTCATCAAATTCAGATGACGAGTCTGACTCCTCAATTGTGCCGAAGGGGTTAAAGAATATTCGATTATTTATTAAATTGACTTCTTATAATAATATAATATAAATAATATAATAATACATAATATAAAGACTTATAATATATAATAATAATAAAATATAAAGACTTTTCCAGTACTTTTTACTGAACAATTGTTCAACTACAAATTGTTCAGTTCACCAAAATAAATTGTTCATACTTAATTCATAACATTAAGAAACTTCGAATTCTCAAAATTTTATTCTATTAATTATATTTGTTATTAAATAAATAAATTATTAAATAAATAAATTCTATTATTATATTTGTTATTCGATTAATTATATTTTATTCTATTAATTAAAAAATAATATAAAAAATGAGTATAATATACAACGGTAAATAAATATATAACACAATTTGATTTATTTGTAATAAAATAATATTGATAAATTATACATATTATAAATAATACAATACTATTTGTAATAAAATACACCGGTATTTATTCCTTTGCCATTTGTCAATTTTCGACCATTGAGAGATATTAAAAGTTGTTTTCCCAAAGGAAAATCTAATGGTGAATTTTTATGAGACGGCGTTTGCAAAAGGGAGAGAGAGAGAGAGAGAGTGAAAATAAAAATAAAATACAGGAACCGGAGGTGAAAACAGCGCAGGAAATGAGGGCGCAGGAGGTAATGTAAAGCGGTAAGAAATCTGGGAGTGAATAAAAGAAAGAAAATATTTTTGAGATGAAAATAAAAGTGAATCAGGCAAAGGATACGAGTGACACCCCGTTCGGAAAACATTAAAAGAAAATCATTCCAATGTTTTTCGCCAAATTTTTTGTTTCCACCCTTTCGCGAAGTCGATCCAAAGGGGTGTCTCCGATCAGAGAAGAGACTGCATTAACAGGCGCAAATTTTTATTCGCCGGATTTGACTAATCCGATTAAGTTTCCCAACAGCGGCGTTACGTTTTATTCGATTAAAACTCATTTCGGCGTAAACAAAAAAATATCAAATAACCGGCTTTAAAGAAAAGACGATCAGTCTTAAGTGGTTAATGCAAATCTGCTTTAAAGCAAAACACTGACGGGGGAAAAGGTAAAAAATTAACGAGCGCAACTCCTCACATAACAAAATGGCGGTCGGGAGGGAGTAAATATTTGACTGTTAGAAGGCGGTGTGCACAAAAATAAGGACTCTCATCTCATTTATCAACATTTTTAATTAACTCTATTTTTTAGTATTTACTATTAATTTTTTGGGGGGAATTTAAGCTCATACCCTTTTTTGAAGGATTTATTGAGCGGGGGGCGCAGGCGCAGTTTCCTCGCGGTGATCTTTGCTGAAGTTTTTGAAAAAATCCGGAAATCCGATTCGAACTCTCTGTCCCAATTCCATTGGAAAAATCTGAGCCGTCTCTTAAGTTAAGGAAAACGGAAATAAAAAAGTTACAAAGAAATTGTGTAGTAAAAAGAGAAATCGGAGCGAGTACCACATCGCGCCTGCCCGCGCTTTTAACGATAATATCTAAACTTTTTGTTTTTATGAGTTTTTTTTTTAAATACTCTGCTGAAATGCAGCGAACGCCTTGAAAAGTCAAAGGCAGAATGTTTTGCTTATCAAAAATTAACTTGCTTTAAAAGCCAACACCAGAAGGTCGTTAAGTGCCACCGCTCCGAGGTGGAGACTAATATAATTTTATATCTCGGGGTCCCTATTGATTCGCTAATGCGTAACTTTATACTTTTTCTCCGCCATATGGCGGCAGTGTTTTCCACCGAAACGCTGCCGCTCTTTGAATAAATTCATTAGTCGGAGCAAAAACGATGATTGCGGTTACAGTCAGCGACTGCAGCGAACGCCGCTCCCACTCTTCCCTCCCCTTTTTGCCCCCTTTTGACCTTTTCCGGTTATTTTGATTTTTTCCCATCTGCAGGCGAAGTGAGCCAGACTGGAAATGCATCATTTATGTGGGGGGGGGGGGGCGCTCAAATCTCCTTTTGCGATGTAAGCAAAATTTATGAGGAATCGGGGAAATTTTTGAGGACGACCGAAATCAGGAAATGAAAAGGGCTCAGGATCATAAACCTTTCAAAAACAAGAAAGTTAGAAGTTGTCTCATCGTCATTGATATTCCGGAGAAATTGCTCAGAATTTCTTCTCGGCTTCCCCCAGATAAAGTTAAATTTTCAAATGTCTCTTAGTCGGAGAGAAGGTAGACCCGTCCCAAATTATACATTTTCAAAGTTTTCATGAAAAGTCAAGGATTTTATTAGTTCAGATTTATACCCAATCGCATTAAATGCTCTCTACTCCGGTTATTAAACCAATCTTTCGACTGATTATTAAAAATTGATGCCTTAACTCACCCTGAAAGAATAAAATGTTTCAGATTTTTTCCTTAAAAAACTGCATTTCATCATTGCATTCGTACATTCCCCCCCTCTGTAGTTCGAGTACTAATTAATAGATGGTGCTGCCAAATATGAGGTTTTTATAACTTCCCATAAGCTAAATATAGGGAAAACGACGAGTGTGTTATTTAGTCCAGAGATAGCGCTGGGGTAGTAGTACTCGCAAAATGGCCGTTGGCGCCCCATCATGGCCGCCGCTGCGGGGCAAAACTCATCACCCAACGGTGTTCGTTTTCCAATATGGGAAATCCTCGCAGCAAAATCTAACTGGTTTATGGGTTAGAGGACAAACGCAAGAGAATTTCGAGGCGGAATGCCGCGCCGATAATGAGGGAAGTGAAATATTCAATTAGGTTCGTTTGGGAATGGGGCGGAGGGTCCGATTGGAAACTGTCGGTGGTTTTTCTAAATGGAAATTTTGTTCTCATTTCAGAGCGATAGTGGGTTAGGAGAACCGGATTCTGGTGAAACCGTTAAGGATATGACTGCAATTAACTCGGTAAGTCCGCTATTATTAAAAACGGTTTAATGGGTGTTTCATTTTTTTTTCTTCTTTGTTTTTGTTGTCCTTTTAAAAAACAAAAAAGGCAGACATAACACGAAAACTATAAAATTTAAAACACAAAAGCGAAAAGGGGGCAACATAAACCACGAAATATTCAAGGCGGAAAGCAAAGGGAAATAAATTTGAATTTTAAAGGAGTGGAAAAAATGTAAATGCGGATAGCCTTTGAAAAAAGGGTTCAGAAATGGAGGGCGGAAAGTTGTTTGGGTTTACTGCCGAAAAAAGAAAAAATTTTGAGAAAATAGATTCGTCGGGCCGTTGTAAAATGGAGGCGTGAGCGGTGGATAATTGAAAAAAAGGAATAAATTCAATTGCGGGCTTTTGACCGCTCCGTTGCAGCTTAAATGTGTCTTTCTGTGCTTTGTCGACCTTTTCTAAAATTCTCCTCTTCTTTAACACCCATTTATACAGTATTCTCTGCAACCGAATTCGTCTCTACCAGAGAGATTTCTGCAATAGAAAACCTTGCAAAAACTTTATTATTCTTAGAGTAAGTGGCCATTACTCTTTGTCTCTATCAGAGTCCTTTCGTTCCCCATTCGCCCGCCATCTTTTTTAAAGATCTTTTTTACTATATTTTATATTTGATTTAATTTTTACAATTTTATCAAAATTTATACATTTCCTATATGCACATAATAAGTCATTTCAGTTACATCAAGGCCTTGTACATACAATTCGCTGTATAATTCCACTTATTTAATCCACTATATAAACTAAATTACAGCTCCGCAACTAAATAAGTAATATAAACATATAAACACAGATCGGCCTGTAAAGGGGCAAAATAAATAACACAAACTGAAATAATTAAACTAAAACTGAATAATACTAAAGTTAGATCAAATTAAATAAATTACACAAACTAAAATACTAAAATTAGATCAAACTAAATAAATAATATAAACACAGAGAGGCCTGTAAATGGGCTAAATAAATAACATGAACTGAAATAATAAAACTAAAACTAAATATAACTAAATAAATAAGACAAACTAAAATACTAAAACTAAATAAAATTAAATCAAACTAAATTAACAACACAAACTAAAATACTAAAACTAAGATAATACTAAATTAATAACGCAAACTAAAATACTAAAACTAAAATTAGATCAAACTAAATAAATAACATAAGCACAGAGGGCCTGTAAATTGGGCTAAAAATTAAGACAATAAATAAAAATAACAAATAAATTAGTTGATAAAAAATAAATAAATAAGTACAAAATATAAATGTAACCAAAAAATGTAAATAAAAAAGATCAATTACAAGAATAAATAAAACAAGTGTACAAAAATATAATTCTAAACAAATTATTAATAAAAAATAAAAATAAATATCAATTTTCTTTTAGCTCCTCCTTCACAGCCTTTCCTTTTTCACTTCTATCCCACTCAAACATCTTTTCTAAAGGTCGGAAGGCTCCTGCGAGAAGACGAGGCGAAAGGTGGAATTTTTCCCTCTGAAAAATGGCCAATTTTCCCACTCGGAAAGAAAAAAGCAAAAACAATTATAAAAAAGGTGCGGTTTTATCCGGAGTGGAGGAGGGAGACGGGGGAGGGTTGGGGGGGGAAGGGGAGGGAAGGGGAGGAACTAAAAAAGTTATTTGGAAACATGTGTGATGACGATCGTTAACGTTAACGGAACGGAAACCAAATCATAAAACAAGGTAATTGCAGTTTCGTTATTTCACCTGGAATTGTTTCGGGCTGAAGTTTATGGCTCTTTGTGCTGTAGTAAATAACAGCTCTTGCTCTAATTACGTTGTCGTATCATGCTGTTATTGTAATAACATTGTTTTCATTTTTATCCTGTCGATTCCGGGGTTTCCTGCAGGTGGCGGAAATCTGCCAAAAGGACAGGGGAAATAAGAAGGAAAATACGAGGGAAGGGTTCTCGGGGAGAGGCACCAGATGGACATGCGAAACGAGCCCAAACATTTTAGAATTCATTTCCCCATTTTTATTTGACCTTTTGTTATATTAAAAACATTTTTCTTGAGTTTTTGCGCTTCCAGGAAAATCCTCCCTTCGTGTTTATCTTGTTGTGTGTCCTTGCTGTGGGCGCCATTCAAGATTGCGCTTTCGGAGAATCCGATTTTAAGTCACCCCCTCTCCTCCGGGGTAATCCCACTTTTTTAAATTTTCCCTCTCATTTAAGCTCCATTCCGCCTCGTGTCGGCGGAAAAGTGGATCGAACCCGCGGGGCAAAATGAGGGAAAAACGTGAGAAATCCCGTTTCGGGAACCGGTTCCAGTCAGTCTTCGAACAGAAGAAGAAAAGGGGTCAGTCAATACAAATTGTATCTCAAGGCTGAATCAACCCCAGAGATATTTTCTGGATGTGAGCCAATTTCTCCTCTCCTCATCCATTCTTTCCTCGAAAAACCGTCGGAGCTTATTTTACCATTTTATCCGGGAGCAGAAGAAAAAGCGAAAGTTTTTTCTTTTTGCCGGTGCGAAATTTATATGTTTCCCCGGTTTTAATTTAAATAGACAAAGGAAAGATTTTTTGATTTAAACGGCTCATGGGGAAGTCGTAATGGGGGGGGGGGGGGAAGAAGCAAAAGGCAGGTCGTTACGAGGGGAGAAGAGTGGTGTGTGTGTGTGTG
>JAQIBA010000416.1:6562-21543 GCA_028293925.1 Brueelia nebulosa
ATTCGTAAAACTAACTTTTTCAAACTTTTTCAAACTTTTTTCTGTACTCCCAAATGTACCAAAAATCGAAATGTAATGAACTAAAACAAAATACACATAGATCTATTCTTTAGGATGTAGAGAAACGGAAAAAACCCGTCGGAACCTCAGGTGACGCCGTTGTTTAGAGTTATTCGTAAAACTAACTTTTTCAAACTTTTTCAAACTTTTTTCTGTACTCCCAAATGTACCAAAAATCGAAATGTATGAACTAAAACAAAATACACATAGATCTATTCTTTAGGATGTAGAGAAACGGAAAAAACCTCTCCTGAGCTCAGGTGACGCCGTTGTTTAGAGTTATTCGTAAAACTAACTTTTTCAAACTTTTTCAAACTTTTTTCTGTACTCCCAAATGTACCAAAAATCGAAATGTGATTAATTAAAACAAAATACACATAGATCTATTCTTTAGGAAGTAGAGAAACGGAAAAAACCTCTCCTGAGCTCAGGTGACGCCGTTGTTTAGAGTTATTCGTAAAACTAACTTTTTCAAACTTTTTCAAACTTTTTTCTGTACTCCCAAATGTACCAAAAATCGAAATCTATCAGAATAAAACAAAATACACATAGATCTATTCTTTAGGATGTAGAGAAACGGAAAAAACCTCTCCTGAGCTCAGGTGACGCCGTTGTTTAGAGTTATTCGTAAAACTAACTTTTTCAAACTTTTTCAAACTTTTTTCTGTACTCCCAAATGTACCAAAAATCGAAATCTATCAGAATAAAACAAAATACACATAGATCTATTCTTTAGGAAGTAGAGAAACGGAAAAAACCTCTCCTGAGCTCAGGTGACGCCGTTGTTTAGAGTTATTCGTAAAACTAACTTTTTCAAACTTTTTCAAACTTTTTTCTGTACTCCCAAATGTACCAAAAATCGAAATGTATGAACTAAAACAAAATACACATAGATCTATTCTTTAGGATGTAGAGAAACGGAAAAAACCCGTCGGAACCTCAGCTGACGCCGTTGTTTAAAGTTATTGGTAAAACTAACTTTTTCGAACACTTTCAGACTTTTTTCTGTACTCCCAAATGTACCAAAAATCGAAATCTAATCAGAACTGAAACTAAATACACATAGATCTATTCTTTAGGATGTAGAGAAACGGAAAAAACCCCTCCGGAGCCTCAGCGGACGCCGTTGTTTAGAGTTATTCGTAAAACTAACTTTTTCGAACACTTTTTCAGACTTTTTTCTGTACTCCCAAATGTACCAAAAATCGAAATCTATCAGAATAAAACAAAATACACATAGATCTATTCTTTAGGATGTAGAGAAACGGAAAAAACCCCTCCTGAGCTCAGAGGACGCCGTTGTTTACTTTTTTCAAAGGTGAAAACTTTTCAAAACTTCATTCGTTCTTATATAAAAACGTTCTAAGTTTAAACACAGGTGTGCTGCAATGTTTATACTTCTATTATATACTAGCAATACTATACTTTCATACCTTTGTAATGATTTGATTGATATCTGTTTATTGTAAGAAATAAATATTTTGAATTGAAATTTAATTGCTTTATTTTCTTGGATTAATTCCATATTTTATTAATTAACTATTTAATTATTTTCCATTACTTTCATATGAAGGTTTTCTTTTAGTTCAGGCAATAAATAGACATACTCGAACCGTACACACAAAGTGAATATCAAATACCTACTGAATATTCGGCGCATCCGTAGTAAATACAAAATCCAAAATTTGTCCTCCAATTTTATCCAGGCTATATCAGGATTATCTAGAAATGACCGTTGCACTAAAAACCCAGCCAGCTGCGCTTCATAGGAAATAATAACCGACATTACATTTTCAACCCGATTACCTTTAATAATAATATGCTAAAAACACTTCACTCAATATAAATCTCACATTTTCTCACATTCAAACAAACAAAAATCTCATTGTTCATTGGAAAACCACACGAATTCTCAATTCTTTTATAAAAACAACGGCAACGGTTAATGTAAAATGGCAACGCTGTATTCTCATCTCAGCCTTACGCTCCTCCTCCTCCTCCTCTCAAGGATGACGTCGCCAGACCGAAGTAAACTTGTTTACATTTTCATTTCCGTCCTTTACATTGACGAATACAGAAATCCCAATGGTTGACCGCACTCACCCAATATATTTATTAATTATTAAAAAAAAAATGCGATTCTGATTTACCTAAACACTGTAATTTATTTTAATATTCAATTTCTTTTCATTAAGAAAAAATTTAACTGAGAAACATTACATTTCGCCCTTACTCTTATAGATTTTCTAACTAAAATAAAAGAGATTAAAATGAATAAATTGCCATAAAATTATACCTTGTGAGAAATACAAGAAAAAACACACACTATCTAAATTTTCCTAAACTCAATTCCGTCCAACTATAGACATAAAAACATTTTCAAACTTTTTCAAACTTTTTCAAACTTTTTTCTGTACTCCCAAATGTACCAAAAATCGAAATGTGATTAATTAAAACAAAATACACATAGATCTATTCTTTAGGAAGTAGAGAAACGGAAAAAACCTCTCCTGAGCTCAGGTGACGCCGTTGTTTAGAGTTATTCGTAAAACTAACTTTTTCAAACTTTTTCAAACTTTTTTCTGTACTCCCAAATGTACCAAAAATCGAAATCTATCAGAATAAAACAAAATACACATAGATCTATTCTTTAGGATGTAGAGAAACGGAAAAAACCTCTCCTGAGCTCAGGTGACGCCGTTGTTTAGAGTTATTCGTAAAACTAACTTTTTCAAACTTTTTCAAACTTTTTTCTGTACTCCCAAATGTACCAAAAATCGAAATGTAATGAACTAAAACAAAATACACATAGATCTGTTCTTTAGGATGTAGAGAAACGGAAAAAACCCGTCCTGAGCCTCAGGTGACGCCGTTGCTTCAAGTTATTCGTAAAACTAACTTTTTCAAACTTTTTCAAACTTTTTTCTGTACTCCCAAATGTACCAAAAATCGAAATGTAATGAACTAAAACAAAATACACATAGATCTATTCTTTAGGATGTAGAGAAACGGAAAAAACCCTCCTGAGCTCAGGTGACGCCGTTGCTTCAAGTTATTCGTAAAACTAACTTTTTCAAACTTTTTCAAACTTTTTTCTGTACTCCCAAATGTACCAAAAATCGAAATGTGATGAATTAAAACAAAATACACATAGATCTATTCTTTAGGATGTAGAGAAACGGAAAAAACCTCTCCTGAGCTCAGGTGACGCCGTTGTTTAGAGTTATTCGTAAAACTAACTTTTTCAAACTTTTTCAAACTTTTTTCTGTACTCCCAAATGTACCAAAAATCGAAATGTAATGAACTAAAACAAAATACACATAGATCTATTCTTTAGGATAGTAGAGAAACGGAAAAAACCCTCCTGAGCTCAGGTGACGCCGTTGTTTAGAGTTATTCGTAAAACTAACTTTTTCAAACTTTTTCAAACTTTTTTCTGTACTCCCAAATGTACCAAAAATCGAAATGTAATGAACTAAAACAAAATACACATAGATCTATTCTTTAGGATGTAGAGAAACGGAAAAAACCCCTCCTGAGCTCAGGTGACGCCGTTGCTTCAAGTTATTCGTAAAACTAACTTTTTCAAACTTTTTCAAACTTTTTTCTGTACTCCCAAATGTACCAAAAATCGAAATGTGATGAATAAAACAAAATACACATAGATCTATTCTTTAGGATGTAGAGAAACGGAAAAAACCTCTCCTGAGCCTCAGGTGACGCCGTTGTTTAGAGTTATTCGTAAAACTAACTTTTTCAAACTTTTTCAAACTTTTTTCTGTACTCCCAAATGTACCAAAAATCGAAATGTATGAATAAAACAAAATACACATAGATCTATTCTTTAGGATGTAGAGAAACGGAAAAAACCTCTCCTGAGCTCAGGTGACGCCGTTGTTTCAAGTTATTCGTAAAACTAACTTTTTCAAACTTTTTCAAACTTTTTTCTGTACTCCCAAATGTACCAAAAATCGAAATCTATCAGAATAAAACAAAATACACATAGATCTATTCTTTAGGATGTAGAGAAACGGAAAAAACCTCTCCTGAGCCTCAGGTGACGCCGTTGTTTAGAGTTATTCGTAAAACTAACTTTTTCAAACTTTTTCAAACTTTTTTCTGTACTCCCAAATGTACCAAAAATCGAAATGTAATGAACTAAAACAAAATACACATAGATCTATTCTTTAGGATGTAGAGAAACGGAAAAAACCCCTCCTGGAAGCTCAGGTGACGCCGTTGTTTAGAGTTATTCGTAAAACTAACTTTTTCAAACTTTTTCAAACTTTTTTCTGTACTCCCAAATGTACCAAAAATCGAAATCTATCAGAATAAAACAAAATACACATAGATCTATTCTTTAGGATGTAGAGAAACGGAAAAAACCTCTCCTGAGCTCAGAGGACGCCGTTGTTTAAAGTTATTCGTAAAACTAACTTTTTCAAACTTTTTCAAACTTTTTTCTGTACTCCCAAATGTACCAAAAATCGAAATGTAATGAACTAAAACAAAATACACATAGATCTATTCTTTAGGATGTAGAGAAACGGAAAAAACCCCTCCTGAGCTCAGAGGACGCCGTTGTTTAGAGTTATTCGTAAAACTAACTTTTTCAAACTTTTTCAAACTTTTTTCTGTACTCCCAAATGTACCAAAAATCGAAATGTATCAGAATAAAACAAAATACACATAGATCTATTCTTTAGGATGTAGAGAAACGGAAAAAACCTCTCCTGAGCTCAGGTGACGCCGTTGTTTAGAGTTATTCGTAAAACTAACTTTTTCAAACTTTTTCAAACTTTTTTCTGTACTCCCAAATGTACCAAAAATCGAAATGTATGAATAAAACAAAATACACATAGATCTATTCTTTAGGAAGTAGAGAAACGGAAAAAACCTCTCCTGAGCTCAGGTGACGCCGTTGTTTAGAGTTATTCGTAAAACTAACTTTTTCAAACTTTTTCAAACTTTTTTCTGTACTCCCAAATGTACCAAAAATCGAAATCTATCAGAATAAAACAAAATACACATAGATCTATTCTTTAGGATAGTAGAGAAACGGAAAAAACCTCTCCTGAGCTCAGGTGACGCCGTTGTTTAGAGTTATTCGTAAAACTAACTTTTTCAAACTTTTTCAAACTTTTTTCTGTACTCCCAAATGTACCAAAAATCGAAATCTATCAGAACTAAAACAAAATACACATAGATCTATTCTTTAGGATGTAGAGAAACGGAAAAAACCCGTCCTGAGCTCAGGTGACGCCGTTGTTTCAGAGTTATTCGTAAAACTAACTTTTTCAAACTTTTTCAAACTTTTTTCTGTACTCCCAAATGTACCAAAAATCGAAATCTATCAGAATAAAACAAAATACACATAGATCTATTCTTTAGGATGTAGAGAAACGGAAAAAACCCCTCTGGAAGCTCAGGTGACGCCGTTGTTTAGAGTTATTCGTAAAACTAACTTTTTCAAACTTTTTCAAACTTTTTTCTGTACTCCCAAATGTACCAAAAATCGAAATGTAATGAACTAAAACAAAATACACATAGATCTATTCTTTAGGATGTAGAGAAACGGAAAAAACCTCTCCTGAGCTCAGAGTGACGCCGTTGTTTAGAGTTATTCGTAAAACTAACTTTTTCAAACTTTTTCAAACTTTTTTCTGTACTCCCAAATGTACCAAAAATCGAAATCTATCAGAATAAAACAAAATACACATAGATCTATTCTTTAGGATGTAGAGAAACGGAAAAAACCCTCCTGAGCTCAGGTGACGCCGTTGTTTAAAGTTATTCGTAAAACTAACTTTTTCAAACTTTTTCAAACTTTTTTCTGTACTCCCAAATGTACCAAAAATCGAAATGTAATGAACTAAAACAAAATACACATAGATCTATTCTTTAGGATGTAGAGAAACGGAAAAAACCCCTCCTGAGCTCAGAGGACGCCGTTGTTTAAGTTATTCGTAAAACTAACTTTTTCAAACTTTTTCAAACTTTTTTCTGTACTCCCAAATGTACCAAAAATCGAAATCTATCAGAATAAAACAAAATACACATAGATCTATTCTTTAGGATGTAGAGAAACGGAAAAAACCCCTCCTGAGCTCAGAGTGACGCCGTTGTTTAGAGTTATTCGTAAAACTAACTTTTTCAAACTTTTTCAAACTTTTTTCTGTACTCCCAAATGTACCAAAAATCGAAATCTATCAGAATAAAACAAAATACACATAGATCTATTCTTTAGGATAGTAGAGAAACGGAAAAAACCTCTCCTGAGCTCAGGTGACGCCGTTGTTTAGAGTTATTCGTAAAACTAACTTTTTCAAACTTTTTCAAACTTTTTTCTGTACTCCCAAATGTACCAAAAATCGAAATGTAATGAACTAAAACAAAATACACATAGATCTATTCTTTAGGATGTAGAGAAACGGAAAAAACCCCTCCTGAGCTCAGAGTGACGCCGTTGTTTAGAGTTATTCGTAAAACTAACTTTTTCAAACTTTTTCAAACTTTTTTCTGTACTCCCAAATGTACCAAAAATCGAAATGTAATGAACTAAAACAAAATACACATAGATCTATTCTTTAGGATGTAGAGAAACGGAAAAAACCCCTCCTGAGCTCAGAGGACGCCGTTGTTTAAGTTATTCGTAAAACTAACTTTTTCAAACTTTTTCAAACTTTTTTCTGTACTCCCAAATGTACCAAAAATCGAAATCTATCAGAATAAAACAAAATACACATAGATCTATTCTTTAGGATAGTAGAGAAACGGAAAAAACCCCTCCTGAGCTCAGAGGACGCCGTTGTTTAAAGTTATTCGTAAAACTAACTTTTTCAAACTTTTTCAAACTTTTTTCTGTACTCCCAAATGTACCAAAAATCGAAATGTAATGAACTAAAACAAAATACACATAGATCTATTCTTTAGGATGTAGAGAAACGGAAAAAACCCCTCCTGAGCTCAGAGGACGCCGTTGCTTCAAGTTATTCGTAAAACTAACTTTTTCAAACTTTTTCAAACTTTTTTCTGTACTCCCAAATGTACCAAAAATCGAAATCTGTCAGAATAAAACAAAATACACATAGATCTATTCTTTAGGATGTAGAGAAACGGAAAAAACCCGTCGGAACCTCAGCTGACGCCGTTGTTTAGAGTTATTCGTAAAACTAACTTTTTCGAACACTTTTTCAAACTTTTTTCTGTACTCCCAAATGTACCAAAAATCGAAATCGCTCATGAACTAAAACAAAATACACATAGATCTATTCTTTAGGATGTAGAGAATTACGGAAAAAACCTCGTCCGGAGCCTCAGCTGACGCCGTTGTTTCAGAGTTATTCGTAAAACTAACTTTTTCAAACTTTTTCAAACTTTTTTCTGTACTCCCAAATGTACCAAAAATCGAAATCTCTCAGAATAAAACAAAATACACATAGATCTATTCTTTAGGATGTAGAGAAACGGAAAAAACCCGTCGGAACCTCAGCTGACGCCGTTGTTTAAAGTTATTCGTAAAACTAACTTTTTCAAACTTTTTCAAACTTTTTTCTGTACTCCCAAATGTACCAAAAATCGAAATCTCTCAGAATAAAACAAAATACACATAGATCTATTCCTTAGGATGTAGAGAATTAGAAAAAACCCCTTGGAAGCTCAGAGGACGCCTTTGTTTAAAGTTATTCGTAAAACTAACTTTTTCAAACTTTTTCAAACTTTTTTCTGTACTCCCATATGTACCAAAAATAGAAATCTCTCAGAATAAAACAAAATACACATAGATCTATTCTTTAGGATGTAGAGAATTAGAAAAAACCCCTCCTGAGCTCAGAGGACGCCGTTGTTTAAAGTTATTCGTAAAACTAACTTTTTCAAACTTTTTCAAACTTTTTTCTGTACTCCCAAATGTACCAAAAATCGAAATGTAATGAACAATAACAAAATACACATAGATCTATTCTTTAGGATGTAGAGAAACGGAAAAAACCCCTCCTGAGCTCAGAGGACGCCGTTGTTTAAAGTTATTCGTAAAACTAACTTTATCAAACTTTTTCAAACTTTTTTCTGTACTCCCAAATGTACCAAAAATCGAAATCTATCAGAATAAAACAAAATACACATAGATCTATTCTTTAGGATGTAGAGAAACGGAAAAAACCCGTCGGAACCTCAGCTGACGCCGTTGTTTCAAGTTATTGGTAAAACTAACTTTTTCAAACTTTTTCAAACTTTTTTCTGTACTCCCAAATGTACCAAAAATCGAAATCTATCAGAATAAAACAAAATACACATAGATCTATTCTTTAGGATGTAGAGAAACGGAAAAAACCCCTCCTGAGCTCAGAGGACGCCGTTGTTTAAAGTTATTCGTAAAACTAACTTTTTCAAACTTTTTCAAACTTTTTTCTTTACTCCCAAATGTACCAAAAATCGAAATCTCTCAGAATAAAACAAAATACACATACATCTATTCTTTAGGATATAGAGAATTAGAAAAAACCCCTCCTGAGCTCAGAGAACGCCGTTGTTTAAAGTTATTCGTAAAACTAACTTTTTCAAACTTTTTCAAACTTTTTTCTTTACTCCCAAATGTACCAAAAATCGAAATCTCTCAGAATAAAACAAAATACACATAGATCTATTCTTTAGGATGTAGAGAATTAGAAAAAACCCGTCGGAACCTCAGCTGACGCCTTTGTTTCAAGTTATTCGTAAAACTAACTTTTTCAAACTTTTTCAAACTTTTTTCTGTACTCCCAAATGTACCAAAAATCGAAATCTCTCAGAATAAAACAAAATACACATAGATCTATTCTTTAGGATGTAGAGAATTAGAAAAAACCCCTTGGAAGCTCAGAGGACGCCGTTGTTTAATGTTATTCGTAAAACTAACTTTTTCAAACCTTTTCAAACTTTTTTCTGTACTCCCAAATGTACCAAAAATCGAAATGTAATGAACAATAACAAAATACACATAGATCTATTCTTTAGGATGTAGAGAAACGGAAAAAACCCCTCCTGAGCTCAGAGGACGCCGTTGTTTAAAGTTATTCGTAAAACTAACTTTATCAAACTTTTTCAAACTTTTTTCTGTACTCCCAAATGTACCAAAAATCGAAATCTCTCAGAATAAAACAAAATACACATAGATCAATTCTTTAGGATGTAGAGAAACGGAAAAAACCCCTCCTGAGCTCAGAGGACGCCGTTGTTTAAAGTTATTCGGAAAACTAACTTTTTCAAACTTTTTCAAACTTTTTTCTGTACTCCCAAATGTACCAAAAATCGAAATGTAATGAACAATAACAAAATACACATAGATCTATTCTTTAGGATGTAGAGAAACGGAAAAAACCCCTCCTGAGCTCAGAGGACGCCGTTGTTTAAAGTTATTCGTAAAACTAACTTTATCAAACTTTTTCAAACTTTTTTCTGTACTCCCAAATGTACCAAAAATCGAAATGTGATTAATTAAAACAAAATACACATAGATCTATTCTTTAGGATGTAGAGAATTAGAAAAAACCCCTTGGAAGCTCAGAGAACGCCGTTGTTTAAAGTTATTCGTAAAACTAACTTTTTCAAACTTTTTCAAACTTTTTTCTGTACTCCCAAATGTACCAAAAATCGAAATCTCTCAGAATAAAACAAAATACACATAGATCTATTCTTTAGGATGTAGAGAATTAGAAAAAACCCGTCGGAACCTCAGCTGACGCCGTTGTTTAAAGTTATTCGTAAAACTAACTTTTTCAAACTTTTTCTAACTTTTTTCTGTACTCCCAAATGTACCAAAAATCGAAATCTCTCAGAATAAAACAAAATACACATAGATCAATTCTTTAGGATGTAGAGAATTAGAAAAAACCCCTCCTGAGCTCAGAGGACGCCGTTGTTTAAAGTTATTCGTAAAACTAACTTTTTCAAACTTTTTCAAACTTTTTTCTGTACTCCCAAATGTACCAAAAATCGAAATCTCTCAGAATAAAACAAAATACACATAGATCTATTCTTTAGGATGTAGAGAAACGGAAAAAACCCCTTGGAAGCTCAGAGAACGCCGTTGTTTAAAGTTATTCGTAAAACTAACTTTTTCAAACTTTTTCAAACTTTTTTCTGTACTCCCAAATGTACCAAAAATCGAAATCTCTCAGAATAAAACAAAATACACATAGATCTATTCTTTAGGATGTAGAGAATTAGAAAAAACCCCTTGGAAGCTCAGAGAACGCCGTTGTTTAAAGTTATTCGTAAAACTAACTTTTTCAAACTTTTTCAAACTTTTTTCTGTACTCCCAAATGTACCAAAAATCGAAATATCTCAGAATAAAACAAAATACACATAGATCTATTCTTTAGGATGTAGAGAATTAGAAAAAACCCCTTGGAAGCTCAGAGAACGCCGTTGTTTAAAGTTATTCGTAAAACTAACTTTTTCAAACTTTTTCAAACTTTTTTCTGTACTCCCAAATGTACCAAAAATCGAAATCTCTCAGAATAAAACAAAATACACATAGATCAATTCTTTAGGATGTAGAGAATTAGAAAAAACCCGTCGGAACCTCAGCTGAAGCCTTTGTTTAAAGTTATTCGTAAAACTAACTTTTTCAAACTTTTTCAAACTTTTTTCTGTACTCCCAAATGTACCAAAAATCGAAATATCTCAGAATAAAACAAAATACACATAGATCTATTCTTTAGGATGTAGAGAATTAGAAAAAACCCCTCCTGAGCTCAGAGAACGCCGTTGTTTAAAGTTATTCGTAAAACTAACTTTTTCAAACTTTTTCAAACTTTTTTCTGTACTCCCAAATGTACCAAAAATCGAAATCTCTCAGAATAAAACAAAATACACATAGATCTATTCTTTAGGATGTAGAGAAACGGAAAAAACCCCTTGGAAGCTCAGAGAACGCCGTTGTTTAAAGTTATTCGTAAAACTAACTTTTTCAAACTTTTTCAAACTTTTTTCTGTACTCCCAAATGTACCAAAAATCGAAATCTCTCAGAATAAAACAAAATACACATAGATCAATTCTTTAGGATGTAGAGAATTAGAAAAAACCCGTCGGAACCTCAGCTGACGCCGTTGTTTAAAGGTATTCGTAAAACTAACTTTTTCAAACTATTTCAAACTTTTTTCTGTACTCCCAAATGTACCAAAAATCGAAATCTCTCAGAATAAAACAAAATACACATAGATCTATTCTTTAGGATATAGAGAATTAGAAAAAACCCCTCCTGAGCTCAGAGAACGCCGTTGTTTAAAGTTATTCGTAAAACTAACTTTTTCAAACTTTTTCAAACTTTTTTCTGTACTCCCAAATGTACCAAAAATCGAAATCTCTCAGAATAAAACAAAATACACATAGATCAATTCTTTAGGATGTAGAGAATTAGAAAAAACCCGTCGGAACCTCAGCTGAAGCCTTTGTTTAAAGTTATTCGTAAAACTAACTTTTTCAAACTTTTTCAAACTTTTTTCTGTACTCCCAAATGTACCAAAAATCGAAATATCTCAGAATAAAACAAAATACACATAGATCTATTCTTTAGGATGTAGAGAATTAGAAAAAACCCCTCCTGAGCTCAGAGAACGCCGTTGTTTAAAGTTATTCGTAAAACTAACTTTTTCAAACTTTTTCAAACTTTTTTCTGTACTCCCAAATGTACCAAAAATCGAAATGTAATGAACAAAAACAAAATACACATAGATCTATTCTTTAGGATGTAGAGAAACGTAAAAAACCCCTCCTGAACTCTCCTGAGGCCGTTGTTCATTTTTTTCAAACATGAAAACTTTCCACAACTTTATTCGTTCCTATATTATAACGTTCTAAGTTAAACACGGGTGTGGGGCAATATTTATACTTCTACTATTTATACTAGCAATGCTATACTTTCATGCCTTTGTAATGATTTAATTGATATCGGTTTATTGTAAGAAATAAATATTTTGAATTGAATTTTAATTGCTTTTTTTTCTTGGATTAATTCCATATTTTATTTATTAACTATTTAATTATTTTCCATTACTTTCGTATGAAGGTTTTCTTTTAGTTCAGGCAAAAAATTGATATACTCCAACCGAATACACAAACTGAATATCAAATACCTACCGAATATTCGGTGCATCCCTCATAACTACAAAATCCAAAATTTATCCTCCAATTTTATCCGGGCTATATCAGGATTATCTAGAAATGACCGTTGCACTAATAACTCAGCCACCTGCGCTTCATAAGAAATAATAACCAACATTACATTTCCAACCCGATCACCGTAATTATAATAAGCTAAAAACACTTCACTCAACATAAATCGCACATTTTCTCACATTCAAAAAACAAAAATCTCATTCTTCATTGGAAAACCACACAAATTCTCAATTATTTTATAAAAACACGGCAACGGTTAATATAAAATGGCAACGCTGTATTCTCATCTCAGCCTTACGCTCCTCCTCCTCCTCCGCTCAAGGATGACGTCGCCAGACCGAAGTCAACGCGTCTACATTTTCATTTCAGGCCTTTACATTGACGAATACAGAAATCCCCATGGTTGACCGCACTCACCCAATTTATTTATTAATTATAAAAAAAATATACGATACTGATTTACCTAATCACTGTAATTTATTTTAATATTCAATGTCCTTTACATAAAGAAAAAATTTAACTGAGAAATCTTAAATTTCGCCCTTACTTTTATAGATTTTCGTACCAAAAATCGAAATGTGATTAATTAAAACAAAATACACATAGATCTATTCTTTAGGATGTAGAGAATTAGAAAAAACCCCTTGGAAGCTCAGAGAACGCCGTTGTTTAAAGTTATTCGTAAAACTAACTTTTTCAAACTTTTTCAAACTTTTTTCTGTACTCCCAAATGTACCAAAAATCGAAATCTCTCAGAATAAAACAAAATACACATAGATCTATTCTTTAGGATATAGAGAATTAGAAAAAACCCCTCCTGAGCTCAGAGAACGCCGTTGTTTAAAGTTATTCGTAAAACTAACTTTTTCAAACTTTTTCAAACTTTTTTCTGTACTCCCAAATGTACCAAAAATCGAAATCTCTCAGAATAAAACAAAATACACATAGATCTATTCTTTAGGATGTAGAGAAACGGAAAAAACCCCTTGGAAGCTCAGAGAACGCCGTTGTTTAAAGTTATTCGTAAAACTAACTTTTTCAAACTTTTTCAAACTTTTTTCTGTACTCCCAAATGTACCAAAAATCGAAATCTCTCAGAATAAAACAAAATACACATAGATCTATTCTTTAGGATGTAGAGAAACGGAAAAAACCCCTTGGAAGCTCAGAGAACGCCGTTGTTTAAAGTTATTCGTAAAACTAACTTTTTCAAACTTTTTCAAACTTTTTTCTGTACTCCCAAATGTACCAAAAATCGAAATCTCTCAGAATAAAACAAAATACACATAGATCAATTCTTTAGGATGTAGAGAATTAGAAAAAACCCCTCCTGAGCTCAGAGAACGCCGTTGTTTAAAGTTATTCGTAAAACTAACTTTTTCAAACTTTTTCAAACTTTTTTTGTACTGCCAAATGTACCAAAAATCGAAATATCTCAGAATAAAACAAAATACACATAGATCTATTCTTTAGGATGTAGAGAATTAGAAAAAACCCCTCCTGAGCTCAGAGGACGCCGTTGTTTAAAGTTATTCGTAAAACTAACTTTTTCAAACTTTTTCAAACTTTTTTCTGTACTCCCAAATGTACCAAAAATCGAAATCTCTCAGAATAAAACAAAATACACATAGACCAATTCTTTAGGATGTAGAGAATTAGAAAAAACCCGTCGGAACCTCAGCTGACGCCGTTGTTTAAAGTTATTTGTAAAACTAACTTTTTCAAACTTTTTCAAACTTTTTCAAACTTTTTTCTGTACTCCCAAATGTACCAAAAATCGAAATCTCTCAGAATAAAACAAAATACACATAGATCTATTCTTTAGGATGTAGAGAATTAGAAAAAACCCCTTGGAAGCTCAGAGAACGCCGTTGTTTAAAGTTATTCGTAAAACTAACTTTTTCAAACTTTTTCAAACTTTTTTCTGTACTCCCAAATGTACCAAAAATCGAAATCTCTCAGAATAAAACCAAATACACATAGATCTATTCTTTAGGATGTAGAGAATTAGAAAAAACCCCTCCTGAGCTCAGAGGACGCCGTTGTTTAAAGTTATTCGTAAAACTAACTTTTTCAAACTTTTTCAAACTTTTTTCTGTACTCCCAAATGTACCAAAAATCGAAATCTCTCAGAATAAAACAAAATACACATAGATCTATTCTTTAGGATGTAGAGAATTAGAAAAAACCCCTTGGAAGCTCAGAGAACGCCGTTGTTTAAAGTTATTCGTAAAACTAACTTTTTCAAACTTTTTCAAACTTTTTTCTGTACTCCCAAATGTACCAAAAATCGAAATCTCTCAGAATAAAACAAAATACACATAGATCTATTCTTTAGGATGTAGAGAATTAGAAAAAACCCCTCCTGAGCTCAGAGAACGCCGTTGTTTAAAGTTATTCGTAAAACTAACTTTTTCAAACTTTTTCAATAATTTTCTTAAAATGTTCTTTTCATCAAATGTTCTGCTCAATCTTTTACTCCCAAATGTACCAAAAATCGAAATGTCTCAAAATAAACGGAATTTGCACAGATCTCCGAATAATGAAGTCTATGTTTTTTAAAATATTTCCCTGTACGCTGCGTTCAGCTTTATCACATTTTATAAAAATAAATAACGAAATTTTATTTTTTCTGGTCTTACCTAAATTAATCTGTGAACATATCAATATGACGGCCGTCGTAGGAGTTGTGACACGGGCATGCGCAAATTGAATTGTGGGAAGCATAATCTAGAAAGACTAGGCGCGAATATGGTTAA
>JAQIBA010000417.1:0-14892 GCA_028293925.1 Brueelia nebulosa
ACAGAGAGAACTTTCACATGATGGATTTTTCCCTGAAAAGTTGGCAGCACTGTTGTTCCTGTCGCGGGGGGCGAACGATTGCACCCCAAAATGTCGATATAACTGACAGCTCCTTTCGTTTACTGATATTTTTTCTCGAGTTCTGACTTTGGCGTTTGGGGGTGAGTTTCTTGCATTAATTGATGAATAAACTGAGGAGATTTGGGGGGAGGGGGGGGAGGGTGGTACAGTAATTTTCTGCAAAGTAAGCACTGATTAATTCTCCTCGTTCCTCCGCCAGAATTGATGAACTCACTTTAATGAGAATGGAAAGTTGATGGATAAATGGATAAATTCGGTTCAACTCGGAATTTTCCGGAAGTCTTCGTACTGAAATAATAAATGTGGATGAGTGCGAAAGGGTATGGATTTGGGCGCGGAAGGGACGGGGTTCGAATCCAAACGGTAGTGAAAGGTTTTTCATTTTTTTTTAGGTTTTTGGCTACAATTAGGGTTAGTTTTAGATGTTTTAGATTTTAGAATAGAGGATATAAATTTTTCAGTGAAAAAAAAGTTTCGATTGAGGTTTGAAAAATCAATTCCAGACGTACTTAGTCGAGATGGGCCCCCCTCGCGAGGCCCCCCGGAAAATCCCCTCCGGCGCTTTCCACCTTAATAAGCTTAGCGGTCATTTGCATTTTATTAAGAAATTATTTTTTTCATTTTGTCGAAAGAAAAAGCAGCGAATATTAAAATTTATTTAGTATTCCCGGATGAAATTCTTAAGCGCTAATTTTTTACATTTTTATGTATTCATACAAAAAGCGGAAGTTTTTAAGGGTCGGGCCTCCGCGGGGGTTGAGGGAAACTCGCCCCGAACTCACCGCTTTCTCAATTTGAATTTTTATCGCGGAGAACCAGGGAAAAGTTTTCCGGCGACTTATTTTTCAATTTTCACGGGGAATTCGGACGAAGGAAAAAAAGAAGACGAGTACCTTAGAGAGACTGTCTCTATGTGGTCAATTTTATTTATTTATTTATATTAGAAATCTAAAGTACATAAAAGCATATAAAATACCTCTTATGATTATTTTATTAGTATGAAATTAGGGTGAAAATGATGAAACGCGCCTAAAAAATTCAAAAATGAACAGTGAATTCCCGAAGCGTTTTTGTTTCTTCCCTCCCCTCCCCTCCCCGCCCTCCCATAAATTTCCACCCTTCATAAAACTTTAATTACCTTCGATATCACCCCCCAATTCTTGTCATCCTGCACCGCTGCACCCCCAACAGTGCAGCCTGGGAGACTCCTCTCGCGGCGTGGTGTTCCATGGGGGTGAGAGGGAGAGGGGAGGAAGAAGTTGGGGGGTGAAGCACTTCACTTCACCTGGCAGTTCTGTTGTGTTAATTTATTTGAATACTTGGGGAGGTTCTAACTAAGTTGGCAACCAACTCCGGATTGGGAGGCGAATTTATGTTTTTCGCAACTGACTGGTCGACAATGGGAAAGTTTTCGAATTAAGAGAGGAATTGGGGGCCGAAATGGAGTATCCAATTCGGTGTTTTCAATGCCTTTTCGAAGGTTCGCTCTAACAACTTTGCATTGTGGTGTTTATTCAGCGATAGCTTAGAGAATGCCGGAAAAACACATAGTAATTGAGAGAAATAATAACAGTGTAGGGGAATGCGAAACCGGAATTTTTCTATGTCAAACAGACGTTGATTGAAAATGTAAAATATTTGGCATCGTCTGCTGCGAATGCCAAAATACTTTTCTTTTGGCATTTTGTGTTCCTCTCTCTATTTCTATCCTTATTGTTAATTTTCCTTTTATTTTTTTCTCTCCCCTATCTCTCTGTTTCTCGTTTTTTCTTATTTCTTCTTTTTTTGTTTCTTTCTTTCTCTTTGTTCTTCTCATTCACTCTCTGTTTGTCATTTTATGATTATTTCTTTTCTTTCTTTCCCTCTCATTCTCTGTCTCTTTTTCTATCCCCATTATTAATTTTTCTTTTATTTCTCTTTCTCTCTCCTGTCTCTCTGTTTCTCGTTTTCTCATTACTTCTTCCTTTTCTCTCTAATTTTTCTCATCTTCCTTTTTAAATTTCTTTTTACTTCTCTCTTTGTCTATTTCTATTCTTCTCTCTTTGTCTAAAACCTAACTATTTAGGTTTTCTTTTTATTTCTTATTTCTCTCTTATTTTTTCTCTTTCTTTCTTTTTTTGTTTCGTTCTTTCTCCTCCCTCTCTTTCTTTCTCCTTGCCCATCTCATTCACTCTCTATTTGTCATTTTCTGATTATTTCTTCTTTTTTTTTCCCTCTCATTCTCTGTCTCTCTCTTTCTTTCTATCCCTATTATTAATTTTTCCTTTATTTCTCTTTCTCTCTCCTGTTTTTTCTTTATTATTTTCTCATTACTTCTTCCTTTTTAAATTTCTTTTTACTTATTTCTCTTTCCTTGTCTATTCCCTTTAAGAAAAACCTAAATAGTTAGGTTTTCTTTTTATTTCTTCTTTCTCTCCCCATTTTTACTCTTTCTTTTTCTGTTTCTATCTACCTGCTCCCTTTTCTTCTTGTTCATCTCAATCACTAACTACTTGCCGTTTTCTGATTATTTCGTTTTTTCCTCGTTCTCTCTCTCTCTCTCTCTCTATTTCTCTCACTTTGAGTTTTAAAGGATTCGCCTGCGAAAACTTTATTAGACTCCCGATATGGACTAACTACGTGTAGGTGTAAACAGAAGTCTGAGCATTTTTTTGCAGGCGTAAATTTCAAATTTAAAATTGAGATTTGAGTTCGCCTTTTTGGATAAAAATATAATAAAAATATATTTAAGTCAATTTTTAGAAAACTTTGTCAAAGCAGTTCGCTTCTTCCAAATATAATTTCCTCCAGAAACTTTGCAAGTCTTTCCATCCACTTTTTCAGATATTCTCATAATTTTCATGTTTTTACCCGAGTGAAACGCTCTTTCTCTCGCCTTTTTTTCCTTATAAATTTTCTATATTTTATGTCATTCCCATTCTATTTTTATTTATATATTATTTACCAGTATTCAAATTAAATGGATGGTAATTATAGGCAAAGCCAAAGCATAATTAAAAGCGACTCCCACGAGGTGATGACATATATCATTGCATTATACTGAAAAAGAGTATTTCAATATGGCGGAGTAATTTGGTCAACCAACTGTTGACCGAAACGAAGAGAAAAAGAAATAGTCTGACCTCTGTGGTCCCCCATTGGCAACCTTTTGGGAAACACCAACACAGGACTCTCCCTCTTCCCCATTAAACCACCCCCCATTTCGCTCTATTTAAATTCTCTCCCTTTCGAATCCACCCCCTGATTCAAACCTCTCTCTCTTTTTTTGTTTTGCTAATTTTTTCTTTCTTCATTATTCTCATATGAAAGTCTCTTTCTCTCTCTCTCTCTCTCTTTCTTCTTTACCTTTTTGAAGTCTCTCTCTCTCTCTCTCTCTTTTCCTTTTTGTAATCCCTCTCTCTCTCTCTTTCTTTTCCTTTTTGTATTCTCTCTCTCTCTCTCTTTCTTTACATTCTTGTAGTCTTTCTCTCTCTCTCTTTACCTTTTTGCAGTCTTTCTTTCTCTCTCTCTCTCTTTACCTTTTTGTAGTCTTTCTCTCTCTCTCTTTCTTTTCCTTTTTGTAGTCTTTCTCTCTCTCTCTCTCTTTACCTTTTTGAAGTCTCTCTCTCTCTCTCTTTTCCTTTTTGTAATCCCTCTCTCTCTCTTTCTTTTCCTTTTTGTAGTCTCTCTCTCTCTCTCTTTCTTTACATTCTTGTAGTCTTTCTCTCTCTCTCTTTACCTTTTTGCAGTCTTTCTTTCTCTCTCTCTCTCTTTACCTTTTTGTAGTCTTTCTCTCTCTCTCTTTCTTTTCCTTTTTGTAGTCTTTCTCTCTCTCTCTCTCTTTACCTTTTTGAAGTCTCTCTCTCTCTCTCTTTTCCTTTTTGTAATCCCTCTCTCTCTCTTTCTTTTCCTTTTTGTAGTCTCTCTCTCTCTCTCTTTCTTTTCCTTTTTGTAATCTCTCTGTCTCTCTTTCTATTTCTTTGGGTCTTTTTTCCAGGTTTTTTTCATTTCTTTCTCTCTCTCTCTCTCTCATTCTTCCTTTACTTTTTACTCATGTTTTTCTTCAACTTTCTGTTCTTCTCCTGTCCCTCCCTTTTGTATTTCTTTCTCTTCGTCATGCGAAAGCCAAAAGACCCCAGTCACCGACCGTAAAAAACACTTCCCATTAGCAGAAGGAAAGTCGGAAAAGATTAATCTGTTCTGGGGGTGGAGGGGGTGAGAAATGTAATTCGAAACATGGCCGCACCTGGTCAAGCCAATCTTTTCCGAATCTTCCTTTTTTAAATATTCCATCCCTTTTGGGGGAGAGGGTGAGCGGTAAATAATTACTCTTCTTTCCCTTTTACTTTTAGTTTTACATAAATAATCTCTCCGATTGAGAGGGGGTGAACGGGGTGGCGGGGAGGGGGGAGGGAATTTCGCTGTTTTTATTCTGAGATTAACTTTTTTTGGTGGATTATTCGGAAACGTTTGCAGAAGTCTTAATTCCTTTTTTGTTTTGGTTTCCTGCATTGTGTGCCCACCCCCGACGAAGGGGATGATGTCTTATTCATTTATTTATGGGGGGGAGGGGAGAGGGCGCGAGGAACAGAGTGTGTGCGTCGGAGCGGAAATGAGAAAAGAGAAAATTCTCTCTGATGCCTACGCTTCTTTATCTCTTTCATTCTCTCTCCTTTTCTGTTTTT
Source organism: Brueelia nebulosa (assembly GCA_028293925.1). Taxonomy (NCBI): domain Eukaryota; kingdom Metazoa; phylum Arthropoda; class Insecta; order Psocodea; family Philopteridae; genus Brueelia; species Brueelia nebulosa. Next base: position 4,746 of record JAQIBA010000417.1, read on the forward strand.
TATCTTCTTTCTCTCTTCTTCATTTTCATCCTCTTCCCCTTTTACGTTCCCTCTCTTTCTCCCTCTTTTTTCTTTTATTTACTCTTTTTTTCTCATTTTTAATTCTCCTTATTTTTTCATTTTATTCATCTTTCTCTTTTCTCTATCTCTTATCTCTATCTATTCTCTATTTTCTATTCTCATTTTCTTTACCTTTAATCTTATCTCTCTCTGTGTGTTTCTCTATCACGACTGAAATAATTGCCTTAGGGGTTAAGGAAGATGAAGGAGCTGAAAGGGGATGAAAAGGGGGTGGAAAATTCAGTCCTTGTGGTTCTCCATCACCTGCTCAACACACTGGGGAGGTTGTGACAGCGCGGGAACCGCGACGGAGTCCCACAGCGAAGAGTCACGTGACTGATTGTTAGTGTGATTAGCAGAGTGTTGCCAAGTGGAAGGAGGCAGGGGTTGAAGGGGTCGAGGGGGCGGCGGGGGTGAAAGTGTAAAGAAATTGGTGTAAGCTCGGTTTTTATGCTTTATAAAATCTCCGTAAAAATAAAGAGAAAAATTAAATTTGAGAAGAAAAGTTTTCTCCCTCTCCTGTGAGAAAAGTTTTTATTTTAACTGGAAATTAATTTGCATCCTGAGCTGAAAAGCAATGGGGGTGGCCTTTGGGTTCTTTGCCTTTGAAGGGGGTGGAAGAGGATCTGGAAGGGGTTCAAGCAAAGAAGGGAGGCTTTGTGGTGTGCTACCCTTTTGGAGAGGGGGAGGAATGCGATGCTTCACCTGAAGACACCGCTGAATTTACATCTTCTGTCTTTGCTCTCTCTCTCTCTCCCAACTATTTATATGTCTATCTATCTCTCTTTCAACACTCACGGGAAACTCTTCATCATGTGAATTTCGTTTTCTAGAATAATCATCAAAACATAGCAGTAGAAAACAGAAGGGAAGAAGACAGTTAACTGTATAAGTGTTCTTCGCTTACCTTTCGCCAAAAACGATATAAAATGATCAAATGAGATGGGAATCGATTGTCAGAAAACAACAAAATCTACAGAATAAATATAATTTTATATTGTTAGTTTCTCTGTTACAAAAATTCTACAGTTCTCCCTCGGGCACACTTTGAAATTCCGGGTGCATCGACAATACGGAGTGGACTTCTGCCGTCCAGAAACCATCCAACGATGCTGAAGACGATCGAATCCAACAGCTCCAACATTATATTTTTTTTCCTTCCGCCCCCCAACAGCCGGGGGTTATGATACAACTTACAAAAAGAGTTCCGAATATGTCAGAAAATGGTTTCACTCAGAAATGAGGACAAAATAAATCACAAAAGTGCACAGGTTATTCTTTAACGGAAGAATCTGTGATGTGTTACAATATAATTTTATGTATATAATATTATTAACACTTTGAGGACTCCGAGTTTGTAAAGCAATTGATTATGGATTCACTTTGTATGATTATAGATTCGTTCAAAATTGTTATGATCACTTTATATGATTATGGATTTCCTTAAAATGATTATGGATTCACCTAAAATGATTATGGATTCATCTAAGATGATTATGGATTCAACTAAAATGATTATGGATTTCATTAAAATGATTATGGATTCACCAAAACTGATTATGAATTAATTTTATATGATTATGAATTCACCTAAAATGATTATGGATTCATCTAAGATGATTATGGATTCAACTAAAATGATTATGGATTTCATTAAAATGATTATGGATTCACCAAAACTGATTATGAATTAATTTTATATGATTATGAATTCACCTAAAATGATTATGGATTCATCTAATGTGATTCTGTATTAGTTAATGTGAATCTGTTCTGTGGAACAGAATCGAAGTTTTCTATTGTTTTTTTTTTGGTAATAAAAGGAAAATCTTGACCAGAAGATACCAAATCGCCGGAACGAATTCCCCCCAAAAAAGAAATATACTCGAGGGGGCCATTAAAAAATTGGTTTATTACGAGCAGAGGGTGCAAAAGGGTTGACTGAGGGGGTGAAAATTATTTTAGCGAAACCGCTTCCGTTTTAATTGAACTATAATTAGGTTTTTCCTAATAAATCTTGTGATTTATCGATCCAAAAAATTTGAACGAGTAATAATAAAACGGAGGCGGGGGGCGATTCGGACTCCCCGAAAATTGTACCTTTTCGAATAATTGGGTCCCTGTAATTTTCATCATTAGCTGTTGCTGCTGCTGCTGCTGGAAAGGCCGGCCGAGAAACAAACCCAAAACCTTTTCAAAGCCTTTTTAAAAACGAATTTACCTCTCATTTTCAAATACAAATCTGTTTGTTATTCCAATTTGAGTCGCTCCATTTTATTTCTTGTTTAATAACAAGGGGTGAACCTCCCCTACACTTCTTTTCACTGTCGATTCTCACTCCCCGTGTTTTTACACACAATTTGTCGACACGACCACTCCGAGAAATGCACAACACAACAGAAAGATGCAATCCCGAACACTGTCTGCACTGTCCGACATGACGCTGCTCGCTATCACCACCGGGGGCCCTCCCCCGTGGCCCCCCGTCCCCACACTGCTCATCTCAGGCACCGAACACGCCGTCTGCACCTGCACCGTCGTGTAGTTGTCCACCCCGCTGCTGCACCGCTGGCTGTGGTGCCCCAGGCACGCCGCGTAGGCGATCGCGTGGGGGACGTAGCTCTGGTCCATGACCCCCGTCATGATGGAGGTGGCGAGGGGCCCCTGGGGGAGAAGGGGCTGAGATGAGAGGCACACGGGCGGGGGCGGGGCGCTTACCTGTGCGTATATGGGGACGTCCTCCCCTCCGTGGGTCGCCCACTGTCGGGGGACGGCGGAGGCGTGAACGGCGTTCTTCTCCTCGGCCTGGTTGGCGGGGGTGGTCGCGTTGTTGGGGATGGACCTGGGCTCGCTGAACCCTGGGCCGTTGCCGTACATGAGGGTGGAGTAGGGGAGGCCGTCGATGTCTGAAACCTTTCCGTCTGTGCCTGAAAGGGAGGAAAGTGGGGGAGTGGAGTTGTTGTGGTTGAATTATCCAACATCAAATCCTCTCTTAATAATTATTTAATGAGTTAAGTTATCTTAAAATGTTTTCGAATCCAAAAATTGATGGTCTGTGACACCGATGAGAAGAATCTGACGGAATTACTCTTTTATCTCCTCATCTTTTAATCTCTACTTCAGTATTTTATTAAACTTTCTCTGTTTTTTTCTTTTCATTTCTTGGTTTTCTTTCTTTATCTCCTTTTCTTTTTTTCTCTCTCTCTGCAACTGCCACTATCTCTATTCCTTTTTCTGGCTTTCTTTTTTTTATCATCATTTATTTCTATTTTTCTTTCTGTTTCTCGGTTTTTTCAGTTTTTCTCTCTCTTTTTATCAGTCTTCCTTTCCCTCTATTTTTCTCTTTCTCTTTTTGTCTGTCTATCTTTCTGTCTCTATTTTTGTTTGTCTTTCTATTTCAATTTTGTCTGTCTTCCTCTCTCTCCTTCTGTTCGTCTTTCTCTCTCTCTTTCTGTTTCCCTTTCATTCTATTTTTCTCTCTCTCTTTCTGTCTCTCTTTCCGACTCTCTTTCTCTCTCCCTCCTTCAAGCCAATAACTTCATCTCTCTGTTTTCGTTCCCTCATTTTTTTCCCTTCCGACCCCCAAAACTCCCCCCCCCCGCTTCTGCAACTCCAACTCCCCCCATCCACCCACATTTTATTAATTAATCAATCAATCAATCTAATTCCCACTTCTAACCCCCATCCAATCGTTTCGACTCTCAAACGACAACCAAAACTCAATTTCTTCCCCGATGGAAGAAAAGAAATAATCTCTTGCCGGATTAAACAGAATCAGCGTCAAGGGCTTCGAGAGGGCGATGATGAAACCCTTTTCCCTTTTCATCCCCTCCTCATCCCCTCTCCCCTTCCCCTCTATCTTTTATTTTTCTCCAGGATCCGATCCTTCCATTCCGCAAAGAGTCTCAGGGTTGAAGGAAGACGTACCTAGAATGGGGTTGCCCCTGGGGGTGGCCAACCCCCCCATGGTCATCACGTGGGAATGGTCCGCCGTGAGCACGATGAGCGTCTCGCTGAGGTCCACCATGGACATGGCGGCGATGAGGGCGGATTCGAGGGCGAGTGTCTCGTCGAGGGCGCGGTAGGCGTTGTTGTAGTGGTGGGCGTGGTCTATCCTTCCACCTGCAACCAATGAGGGCACGTCGGTTGGAACGTCTTCTGCTGTCTCGGGGAAATAAAACTGGTTTTGCGCGCTCAGGAGCCCCCGGGGAGAGAAACAACCTGAAGGGGGTTGGGGGGGATGAAACGACCCCATTTAAGCCGTGATCCGTCGAAGCAATTAACCTTTCAACATTGGGGGATGAAAATCTTTTCTGGTTGAACGCGGCGAAGAGCATTTGTGTGAGGATTACTCGAGGCGAGGGGGGGTTGAATTTGGGGGTTGGGATTTAAGCCTCTCTGAGGCAATGAATGGATCCCGAAGGGGTTGAAAAGAATATCGAGAGCGCGGAAAGACATAAGTTTAAATTCGTAATAATTAGGGGCAATTAAGAGTAATTTGAGAGGGGCGAATATGTGGGCGCGGAGGGGTGGAAATGCCCCTGGAAATGGTAAGTTTGGTGAGCGGAGGGGGTTGGAGGGTGGATGCAACCCCGAGAAACCGCACTCTGGTGGGTTAAATAAATGAAGTTAAATTCATTTGTAAATTATATTATGAAATTTTAGTTATTCAGTTGAAATCGCAAAAAGTATTATATACACTTTATAATGTATACTATCGTAACAGAGATAAAATTATATAAAAAGTATAAAAAAATTGAACGGTTCCTCTGTAACGTTAATTTAGAATTTGTTATTTTGCTTTTTTGAATCGAATTTTTATTTTAGTTTTTTTAGATTAAATTTTTATTTTATTTTTTTTTAGATGAAATTTTTATTTTAGTTTTTTCAGATTTGAAATTTTGATTTTGGTTTTTTTAGATGAAATTTTCATTTTAGTATTTTTAGATGAAATTTTCATTTTAGTTTTTTTAGATGAAATTTTCATTTTATTTTTTTTAGATGAAATTTTCATTTTAGTTTTTTTTAGATGAAATTTTCATTTTAGTTGTTTTGAGATGAAATTTTCATTTTAGTTTTTTTCGTTAGATTATATTATTTAGTTTTTCTGCGATTAGAACTAAATTTCTAAAAAAAAGGGAGATTCAATGTTTTGGAAGTACTTGCCGTGTTTCGTTTCTTTTAGAGTAGATAAATATATTGTAAAATCGAAAAAAGTATGTGATTCTTTTAATCCGAATAAAAAAATATATCTATGTATAAAAAATAATATATTAATAAGCCAGTATAAAAAAATAAATAATATTCTAAATATAAAAATTACATGCTTAAATAAAATGCCTACAAAATTAAGTATAATAATTTTTTTATTAATTTTTTTCATTTTTAAAAATTTTTCTTTCTAAAAATTCTAAATTTGCTTTCTAAATATTCATTTTCTTCTTATTATTTTAATTTTTTTATTATTATAAATGTTTCTATAATATTCGAGTGTTTTTTGTCTTCTAAATGTTTTTCGAATGTCCACTTTTGTGTTCATTCGGTGTTCACAGTTTTTGTTGGAAAATAATTGTTAATAATGTGTCGGAAAATGAGGGAGGAAAAGGAAAATGGAAAAGCAGTAAAGTGCAACAGAAGCACAAGAAATTAATTGCGTCCCCTTCGGTATAAAAATATTTAATTCAGTAGAAAACCAAATAAAAGGGGAGTAAAAGCACTTCCCTTATCCGCCGGGGACCGTAATCAGCCCCTTTAATCATCCCCTGCCCCATTACTACCCCTCGGGGGGCAACAAAACCGAAAATCACGCCAAAGGGTTGTTCGCTGCTTCGGCCACCCCCGCCGCCATGACAGTTTCTTCCCCGACAGCATTAGAGTTTGTCGCCGCCGTCGTTCCCTCCCTCAAAGGTCACAATTCCTTTGGAGAGCAGAAAACAGCGGAATTCGGCCCCAAAGGAACCACATTTTCAACTTTTCAAGAAGCATTCACTCGTCCCGTTGGGGACATTTTCAATGGATATAATTTTCCTTTGAAAAAGGAATGAAAGGAAGTGATGAGCCATAAAAAGGGTTGGGAAATTTTCGGCTCGGAATGATCGGGTTGCGTTTTGCGGAAGAACGGAGTCGGGCGGAGTCACCCCCGGGGGGTGAAGGGGGTGCGAGCGAAGGATCAAGAGAGAAATGGCGGCAGGTGGCGCTCGGGGCAGGGATCACGGTTCGGACGTGTTCGGAATGAGTCTCCCCAGGCTGTACCTGAACGTCGTCTTGGCCGAGGGGTTGGGGAGAGAAAGGCCGGGGGGAGGTGCGAAGGGGTTGTTGGGGGGCGGTATCAATCTTCTTTCGGCTCTCCGTAATGACTTTTTTTGTCTCGAGCGGTATTTTTGTTGTGTTTGTCTTTTCTCCATCTGTGTTTGGGGTTTTTGTCGAGTCCAGACAAAAAAGAGATGATTTCGGTGAGGTTTATCTGCAGGGAGGGAGACGCAATCGGGGGATGGCGGGGGAGGGGGTGGTTCTTTTAACACTACAAGGGATGGGAGGAGACAAAGCAAACGCGGTTTTCTTCCTTTTTAATTTTAGCTTTTTAACGGAAGTTATTTTTATTTATTTTTTTCTTTTTCGCTTTCCTTTTTACTCATTTTTATAGTTTTTTCTCTTTTATATTCGTATTTTTATTGTTGCCTCTTCTTTTCTTCTTATTTTCTATCCATTTTTTTTACTTTCACTGTTTCTTTTATTTTTTATTTGCTTCTATTTTTCACATTTTCTCTTTTCTCAATTTTATTTTTTTAATTTTAGTATTTTTTTTACTTTTTCTTCCTTTTTTTATTATATTTTTCTTTTTACTTGCTTTCCACTTATTTTCTTTCCTCCTATTTTCCTTATTTTCTTTCTTGTATGATTTTTTTTATTTTATCTTTTTTCTCTTTTTTCATTTTTTGTTTTAAATTTTTTACTTTTCTCGTTTACTTTTTTATAATTTTAGTATGATATATTTTTTATACTCATTTTTCTTCCATTTTTATTGTATTTTTCTATTTATTTGTTATCTTTTCTTTTTCTTTTTATTTCCTCTCCACTTTTTCCTTTTTGCCTTATTTTCTTTTTATATGATTTTTTGTTTTATCTTCTTTTTCTATTTTCATTTTCTGTTTTAACATTTTCTATTTTTCTGATTTTCTTTTTTATAATTTTAGTTTATTATTTATTCTTTCTTCTATTTTTATCATATTTTTCTTTTTACTTCCTTTCCACTTTTCCGCTTTTTGCCTTATTTTCTTTTTTATATATGATTTTTTCTTTTCTCTTCTTTTTCTATTTTTAAGATTTTCACTTTATTCCTTTTGCCTTTTTCACTTTTTATTTTTTGCTTTACTGTTTTTACCATCTTCTGCTTCTTTTCCATTTTTTCATTATTTTTTTTGTATAATTTTTTACTCAATTTCTTTGTCTGCTTTTCTCCCTTTCCGCCCCGAAGACAAAATGACTTCTTCGACTCCTTTATTGTTATTTTTTATTTCAAAATGGGGACAATTTTGGAATATTTTTTGAAAGAAATTTAAATAAAATTAAATATCATTTTTGAGTTATTAAATAAAAAAGGCAAACAGAAAAGGAATTCGAAATATTTTAACACTAAATTACCTTCAACGAAGAGAAAGAATCCTTTGGGGTTCTTCTGAAGAATCTTTAGAGCCGTCCTCGTCATGTCCGACAGCGACGGATCCCCTTCCGGCCCCGCGTCCCTGTCCGCCTCGAAGTCCATGTGCGAGTACGCGAACAGCCCTGAAAACATCCCTCCGTCACTCCGTCACTCCCCCACTCTCCCCTCCGCCTACACCGCCTACACCGCCTACCCAGAAGATGGTCCACCGCCTTCGGGTTCACCTTCTCCATCTGACCTTTGTTCCAGACGTACTCGCACTTGAGCCCTCTCCTCTTCTTGTCCCTCACCCAGTCGTCTATGAGGTTCCTCCCGTCCAGGCGCCGCCCCTCGTCGCTGACCGACTCCGGGTCCTTGGCCACCTTCGGGAGCCAGTGCCGCCGGCCGCCTCCCAGGAGGACCTGCAACAGTTTTCCCCTCAGAAGCAGAACTTTCATCACAAAAAGGAATTAAAGGGGTCAAAGCGAAATATAATTTAATTTTAAGTGTTTTTAATTATCTTTCTTTCTTCCTTCGTTTTCTTTTGTTTGACGGCAGCAGAGCAGTGTGAATGTTCACACTATGTTCTATATTAGTTCTATAATTGGTAATTTCCATTTTTTATACCTTTCAAAGGAGTTATAAGTAAATTTTTGCTTTTTTACACCGTTCTGTTGGATTAAGTTATAAGTTTTATACTGTTGGAATAAGTAATAAGTTTTATACTGTTCGTACATTGTTTAATACTGTTTGGTTGAGTCATAAATAACTTCCGTTTTTATATTGTTGAGTTGACTTTTAAGTAAATTTTTTGTTGTATTATAACTTTCATTTTTTATATTGTTGAATAGCTATTAATTTTATTCTGTTATGTACTGTTTTATACTGTTCGTATATTGTTTAATACTGTTAGGTTGAGTTATAAATAACTTCCGTTCTATACTGTTGGGTTATTTGAGAAGTAATTTTTGATTTTTATACTGTTGGAATAAGTCTTAAGTTTTATATTGTTCCTGTATTGTTTAATACTGTTAGGTTGAGTCATAAATAACTTCCGTTTCTATACTCTTGAGTTGACTTTTAAGTAAATTTTTTAATAGATTTTATACTGTTGGGTTATTTGAGAAGTAATTTTGGATTTTTATACTGTTAGATTATGTGGCAAGTATAAATAACTAACATAAGTTTTATACTGTTCATATATTGTTTAATACTATTTGGTTGAGTCATAAATAACTTCCGCTTTTGTACTGTTGAGTTCACTTTAAGTAAAATTTTTTTATTTGATTTTATACTGTTGGATTATGTGATAAGTATAAAGAACTAACTTAAGTTTTTTTATAAAATATTTCCCGTTACTTATTTCTAATTATATAATTTTCTGTTGTCGTTAGTAAATTTAGTCAGAAATAACTCGGATTTTAATTTGATTTTCATACTATTGAATATAAGTATAAATGACTAACTCGTGCGTTCATTATTTCTAATTATATAATTTTCTCCTGTCGTTAATACATTTCCTCACAAATGACTCGAAGAACGAATTTATGTGTAATTATATATAATTCGACCTAACACTTGCCACATTAAAATTATACATTATAAAATAATTAGCCCGTCAAAAAAGAATATCATTGGAAAATTAAAAAATGATTTGAAGCGATGAATTCCTTTGCAATGATTTCCTTTGTGAGGGGGCGGAAGCAGACGAAAATAACGGAAACATTCGATTATCTTGAAAGCTCAACAACCTGAATTTTTATTATTTCGTGTCAAAGGAGGAAATGGAAAAGCCGCGGAGACGTTGGAAAAGCTTATCGGGAGGAAAGTCAAGTCGAGCTTTTAAAAATCTCAAAATCAAATAATGAAAATAAAATGAAAATATCCAATTCGCGAGCGTTTCCTCAAAGCGCCGACTCAGAAACCGAAAACTGTTCTCTTTTTGTTTATATAACTGCAATTTATTTTTCTTTCTCGAAAAACGAAGAAACACAAAATGAAATTGTTGAATCGGCGGAGGTGGAAAATAAAAAAGATTTTCCTTTTCTTTCCCGGGGTAATTTTCCCTTCCACTCGTGGAGATAGCGCGAGGGGGCGAGGGGGCGAGGGGGTGAGGGGGCGGAATATTCGGGAGATAAATTAACGGGGAAACGTCCTTTAATCCGGAGGCGCCGAGGGCGAAATATGCACGGGGGGAGGAAGTGCAGATGGGAGGAGACAAAAGATAAGGACAATTTTGGGGAAAGTGATAAAAAAGGTTCTCCTCGGGAGAGAGATTCGGTTGACAGGTGGAAAATAAATGACTTATTGGCTAATTGCGGGGCGGAACGCTCGCGTCGGCGCCGAGGGGGTGAAATAAGTGAAAAGAAGAAGAGAAATAGTGACAGAAAAGAATTAATAAGAAAAGAAAAGTTGGTGAAGAGCTCCGCGAAGTAAGAGGCTTTCAAA
>JAQIBA010000418.1:0-14852 GCA_028293925.1 Brueelia nebulosa
TTCCAATTGATACCGGCAATTGAGGCTTGGAGAGCTTCTTTTCCTCCGAATAATATTGTATTTCTCGGGGCTAAGCTAAGCAAACACTCCTCAAACAGCTTACCACCATGGAATGCTCTGCATCGCATTCAGAACTCCCTCAGGCATTGCATTATCGCCTTTCATCGCGCAGCCACACCATTGTGACGGCTATTATTCAGCAATGGCTCAATGGAAGCCATCGCTTCCTGCGCAGATTAACTTCTGTTCCCAACTCCCACCAGAGGAACTGACGAACTGCTGCTCGTGTCAATCACTTTTTGTTATAAACGCCTTTATCAGCAACGTCTCACTCGTCACGCCTCTTCAGGCGAAATATATTTTTTTAATTACGCACTCAACTTTAGGTGTCTCACCACTAAAGGAGAAACTTAGACTCTTTTTCTTTTTTTTTTAGACCCGAATTCGTCAGCCATGGGAAAATAGCAATTCACCAATTCCTTATGAGTAATTTCCCGCCATTAGTGATGGAAACGTTTTCAAAATTGTATGTAAGTTTTCATTGAATTAAATTCCTGACGACGAAAGGTAACCTCATGAATGTCGAATGAAATTCAGTTGAGAGTACATAATTCTCCTCTCGCTGAGACTGCAATGGATCAGCGACTCATTATTTTTACCTTATCTCCAGCTGCCATCTTCGTGGTAACCGACCATCCGTCGAGTAAATCATGCGAAGAATTGTATGACGGATTTAGTGATCGTATGACAAATCATGTGACATGGTGTAAGCATTTTGAATAAATCGCTTTTATTTCAAACAGGAATAACTCCTTTTCCTCGACTGCGATTTTAACGGAAAACTGAGCTGGAGAGGACTCAAAATGGTAGAAAAAGGCTCACCGACGAAGAATTGAGGCGCGACGTTGTTTTTAAGTAAAAAAACAACAAAACGAATTCATCGTTAGATTTTAACACCTTCTTCATTAACGTCTGCGGTTTGCAAAATGTAAATAAAAAAGCCAATAAAATTGTCCTTAATATCTCAATGTTGAAAATGGTTTGCAGGAGGAAAATTTAGCTGTTAATTACTTTTCTCAATGTCAGAGTCGTCAAAGGTCTTCACTCAACTGACAGCCCTACTATGATTTCTGGAATGGGAAGTGTTTACAAATACACTACATTTTCTTTCAACAATTGTGTTTACCCCAAACGAAGAAAATGAATTATGAAGCGTTTCTTCCCATTTCTGGCCAGCAAGGTGAGTAACGGTTCATCTCGAATTTTACTCATTGCGAACATGAAAAACCCCTTTCGTTATGATAAAAAAACGGTTTCGTACCTTTTTCGTTTGAGCGTTTCTCGGACGTCCTCGGTTTGACTTTTATTCTATAATGTTTATTTTTGGACTCTTTCTCATCGACTACATTTTTTTACCTTTATGTAATCGCACTGACTTTTTATTATTTTTAAAGGAATGATTTACATAATAATGAAATAGTCGGTTTTAAAAATGATCGTGGCAGTTTGAAAATGATCAAATCTTTCGCTAGCCGAAGAATTATTAAAAATGCGCGATTCGGCCTTAAAACCTAAAAAAAGAGTGAATTCAATTGTGTAATTTAGGTGTTAGTCTATGGAGGTGAAAATGTCAAATATTTGCATTTAGCTCTTAACTGTCCTCAAGTGCAAAACCGCCTTAAACAACTCCATGACTCATCCGATTTTCGAGTTCAATAGTCCTTTGCCGTCGTGGAAGCAGACAAAACTTAAATCCGACAACGCTGTCTGTGTAATCAAGATGTAGTCTGTATAAATATAGTTGTTTTGTGTTAATCAAAACATTGCATAAGATGGCTGATAATTTGCAGTGTTTAAATTGTAGCGACGAGGATGAGGATTCAGATTTTGGAGTGAACAGTTCCGAGATTCAAGGCACTTTAAACAAGTGGACTAATTACATTCACGGCTGGCAACCCAGATTTATTATCTTAAAAAATGGAACCTTGTCGTACTACAAGTCCGAAGAAGACAGCGGGTTCGGCTGTCGCGGCTCCATCAGCATCTTCAAGGCACAAATCAAACCCCACGAATTCGATGAGTGTCGCTTCGACATCAGCCTGAATGACTGCACGTGGTACCTCAGGGCCGATTCGCCAGAGGAGCGAAGGCATTGGATAGAGGTGTTGGAAGGTTACAAGGCGGAATCTGTTTACGGTAGCGAAGACAGCCTGAAGCGGCATGGGAGCTCGGTTTCTTTGCAGTCGACGACGTTGTCATCGGCCTCCACGTCGAGCTTCAAGAGATGTCGGGGGCTGAGGGAGAAACTCGCGGAGTTGGACACTTTTCAGAATATTTTATGCAGTCAGATGGATTTGCTGCAAAAATACTTCGATAAATGTGCCGAAATAACTTCGGACTCATTCGTGAACGGTCATAAGGATAACATAATTCAACCGAATGGGAGTAAATATTCGTATGAAATAAATCCTGATCATGGGGTGTATGCTATAGATTTCAAGGGTGAAGCGATTACATTCAAAGCAACCACATCAGCAGTACTTACAACACTACAACATTGTTTAGATTTATTTATGCAGAAAGAGGAGTTATGGAAAAAAAAATTGGAAAAGGAAATTGAGAAACGGAAAAAAGTGGAGGAACTCTATAGGATAGCTAAGCAAGAAATGAATTTAGAAAAGTCAAAAGTTGTAATTCAAGGAGGACCTGATCTTGAGGTTAGTGTTCACACCAGTCAGTGTTGACAATGACAAACCAAAGAAGCTTTGCTTATGGTTAATAATTGGCTTACAATTTGGAAAATTCAGTTGCACAATTTAGCTGTTGCAGATAAATGGTGCCTTATATTAGCTTATTTGCTGTTTGCAGAACTCCAACTGTGCCATTATTGTCATGAATAACAGCTTAATTAGCCCAAATTGAAATTTTAAACAATATTGTAAAAAGATAAATGCATCAGGTGTTTGTAAGGTAATAAAAACAAAAATAAAAAATGAAAATTTCTGTTGGGTTCCTTAAATTGTTGCTCTGCTGTGATGTTATTACTTGTGGTGAATCCTTTGAAAAGGGCTGGCTTTCTTTTAATTCTTTGGTGGTGTTGTCTTTATTGAAGAATATCTAATGTGGTTTTCAGGGATTGAAGTAAGTGGAAAACCTCTTTGGTCTTTCAGGAAAACTCCTTTTCTTTTTAGCCTCATTATTGACAAAATTAATTAATTGTCTTAACTGAAATGAACTTTTTCTTAATTACAGGAAGGCCCACATAGCAGACTGAAAGATGAAGAATTTTATGATGCAGTCGAAACTAGTTTAGATAAAATAGATGAAGACGAGGAGTTTCGAGAGAGGATAAAGTCAAAACAAATTTTAGCGAGTCAATCTAGGAATTTGTCAACTGATCATCATTTATGGCCAGAAATTGAAAGGATATCAGCTGAACAAATAAACTATGCTCTCCAGGAAGTGGGCAGTGGCAGCAGTAACTGGCATTTGTTTGCCGAGGAGGGGGAAATGAAACTGTACAAAAGGGAGGAAATGGTCAATGGGATGGTGATGGATCCCCTCAAGGCCTGCCATGTTGTTAGGGGAGTGACTGGACATGAGATGTGTTACTATTTTTTTAGTCCTAGTGTCAGGATGGAATGGGAGAGTAAGTAGATAAATGTCTGAGGTCATCTTTTGCAGATAATAAAGATTATGCTAATTAGAATGGAGTTATCTAGTACTGATATGAGATTATGTGCAATGGGTGTTCAGGTGATCAATTGGTGAAAAATGAGCTGATTGAAAAATTGCTGAAACACTGACACACTTCATATGAAAGCCATGATAATAAAATTCCCTGCCATAAAAACAACAAATAATCTCTGAGAAAAATTTATTTGATCAGCTTATCTGTTTAAACCTTTGATGATTTCATTTCTTATGTCAATTTTATCTGGCCTTTGTGTTAATTATCTTTTGTCCAATGCAATGGTAATAGCAATTGATAGCCTCAATAAGGTTTACAGTACAATTTAGGAAGTGCAACTTGTATTATAGTTCACTTCTTGTTCAGACTAAACTGAACAACTTTTATGAGAATTTCAAAGGCAGTTTTCAATTGTGATGATGTACAGACACCATTGAACATAAAATATGTCTTCTGGAAATGAACCAAGTCTAAATCATCTGTTCTTAGATTAGACCTAATGTTTTTTTTAACAAACATTAACGTTTTGGTTTGTTTTCAGCAACGTTAGATTCCAGTACCATACTCGAGAAGATCGATGAAAACACTTTGGTATTCTACCAAGTTCACAAAAGGATTTGGCCGGCTTCCCAAAGGGACGCCATCTTTTGGTCACATAAAAAATCCGTACCTAATCAGAACGATGCCGAAGGTCACGATATTTGGACCGTCACAAACCATTCTGTCGATTTACCGGAATTTCCTGTAAGTAAAGATGTACTTGACATAATCAGTTAATCAGTGACTGAGTTGCAGTTCCTTTTTTTATTCACTTTAACAACGCATTTATTGAAATTTACGTATTTTTTATTTTAGGCCAATGTGGGAAAAACAGTGAGGATTTACCTAACAGTCTGTTTAGTTTGTCAGACTTTTGTAGACCCTCCAAAAACTGGCTCTGATATTACTAGGGAAAATTTAAGATGTAAAATAACATACTGTTCAGTTAGTAAGTAAACACAGAGTGAATATCCGGAAAAGCGTTACATATTTCCTCCTAAACTTATCCTTTTTCTTTGTTTGCTTCAGTCAATCCCGGAGGTTGGGCGCCAGCAGCAGCTTTAAGGCAAGTGTACAAAAGGGAATATCCGAAGTTCGTGAAAAAGTTCACTGCATACGTAGTAGAGCGTTGTAAAAACAAGCCTATCATGTTTTGATAACCGCAGAAGCTTGTTTAATAAGACTTGTTTTAATCAGGGTGACAGAACTGGTCGGAAAGTACAATCGAACCGGCTTCGTTATTCAAAGTACCAAAGTAAAAAATATATTTTCATGTGATATTACCAGTTTTCATGAAAACGCCTTTTAATGAGTTTAGCATTAAGTTTGTTGTTAAATAGAAATTAATACATTCATTTTTTAAAATTTTCGTCTATGTTCATTTTTCCTTTTGTTTCACTTTCATTCGTTGTGACAAAAAAGCGACGGGTTGCGCCCATTTTGTCAAAAATGATGAACCCAAATGGAAGAATTCACCGAATCAACAAAATAACGCATTGAAGTTGATATTAAAGATGTTGATATGAAATTTAAAATCGAGTAAATAAAATTACCTTGAAATTGAAGGAACCTTTACATCCCGAAGCCAGGGATTTTCCAGTATTTCATTGCTGAAATACATCCAATATGAAAGAATCGAATACCCAGAAAATTGTTTCCACTCGAGAAAAAACACTTTTGTATAGTCTGAGTTTAATTTTATAATTATGGCGCAAAATGTAAATATTTTCTCAACGGATTCCCTAAAGGAATTTCCACAAAGGAAAAGCCTCCGCGATTTAAACCCCTCCTACACCAAAGGTACGTATTTAAATTTAACAAAAATTTAAAAAACATCTTCAAAAGAAGTCATTAAACATTACTTTAGGTGAAAAATAAATTAAAGTTTTGCCAGTTGTTTTATGATTAAATAAAGACCATTTTTCAACGACAAAAAGAATGCCATAGACCAAAATTTAAGTAAGAAATGACCTCATAAAAGAGTAACTTTCCGTTGAATGTTAATGGTAAAAATTTATTATTTATTTTAATAAATTTTCAGTTTGTCATTTCTCCTATTATTATAAAATATGATAGTTAATTATTTTAGAGTTCATCCACTGTGCAATCAACTTTAATTGTCAAAAATAAAAATAAAACGTTTTCGCAAGGATAATTAAAACACAGGAATCAGTGAGGCTTGATAATAATTTGGAAAGCGGCCATTAGACCAAAGAAGAACTTTAAACCATTAGCAAAAATAATATAAAACAAAGCTTTTATTGATTGTAATAAAAGTAAAAATTAATAATTCGGTGGAAGGGTTAAATAAATGAATCTCCTTTGCAAAGAATAATGAACGGCATCCGCTGTCGTTAAACGGAAGTCCTCACATTCATTTTCCCGTTAATAAGCGGAGTTAATTATAAAAAAGTGAGTCCGGGTTGTTCTCTTCGAGAAACAAAGAAGAGAGGTTAATCTTAGCCAAAAATTATTTATACTGACAAGGACTTTCGTTTTAGAAAAATTCCCAGCCTCAGTTCTCATCCTTGTCATTCCCGTCCATCGGATGTTTTCTTGTGCACTTTTCAAATCTCTTAAAATTAAAATGAATGAAAAATTTCCCGCATCATTGAACTTTTTACTGTGGCATCTGTTTTTAATATTTGTTCCTAAAAAATTAATGCGCATTGGAAATTCCGATCGAAATTTATTTTTAATTTTTTGTTTATTAACTCTTCGTGAATATTCCTTTCGGAACACCAAATATGGCCGCTTTCAACTCGATTCTGAATTAAATTATTTACTCACCTTTTTTTCAGTTTTCCTCTCTTTAAAAGAGATAAAAACGACATGATTTCTTCTAATTTTAATATATTATCTTAATTTTATGGTTAGCTGTGGTTTTACACAAAGTCGAGTTAAATTTAATTTCCTTTAGGTTCGTTTGTGTGTAACCGTTTTGGATTGCCATAACAACGGGTCTTTGTTGCCCTTATAAGGAAAAGACTTCCGTTAATCTTTTGTGCGCGTTTTTGTGATGCGTTAACTACTTTATTTTAACTCTGAATGTTAAATATTCGTCATGTGATGCTTTAGAAACTTTTAAGTTTTATAATAAGATTAATCTTTATAAAAAAAAAGAAAGAAATGACTGTTAAAAAAGAAAAAATAATTAACACGAGACAAATGAGCGAATAAATGAGAAAATAAAATGAATAAATGAATAAAGCAAGGGAGAAATAAATAAAAGATTGATAAAAGAATGATAATAAAGGAAGGGAATGATGATAATGATAATTATAATGATAATAAATAAATGTGTGAAAACTTTATTATTTAAAAAACAGTAAAACATTCTTTCTAATTATTTTTGCTGTAACTTTTAAGCGGACATAAAAATATTTTACTATTTTATACTAATTTTTTATACTAATATTAATCTTTATATCGTCCATAGGTATTAAACACATAAATATTATTTTGTCTATTTAATTACCGCATTTCAGTTTATTCTTGAGTGTTATCTATTTATTTATATGTAATTTGTATATTTATTTGGAAATTTACTGTTATTTAGTATATACTTATTGTTTATTTAATTATTATTATATATAGTGTGTAGGCTTCTCTGTCTCCTAATTTATTTATTTTTTACTTTTTGTAAATTTGTTTATCTGAATCTATTGAAAATCTTGTTGTATTGAATCCGAATTGTATTGAAAAAATAGTGAAAAAACCCTTAATACTTACGGGTGAAATAGGAAAGAAATATATTATATTATAAATATTATCCTTAAATTATCTGTATAACCACGAGTAAAATTTCTGAACGTTAATATTTAACAATTTAACAAAAACAAAACAAATTAACTATAAAAATATGACTCGTATGAACTAGTATAAAATATGACTATAGGGTTAAGAATGCTTTTAAGAGATGTTAAAGATAGAGGGAAGAGGAAAGTTTTCTTCTCAATAAGAAATTCCTTTATTTTGTCGTGTATTATAGTTTTCGTGGGAGGGAAAGCAATCCTTTATGTCGTACATTGCCCAGAGATATCATTCTCAAGGTAATCTCATTTTTCTTTTTGCCAATTTTAGACCTCGATGAAAAACGCTCTTTAATTAAAGAATTACTTAACGGGACGAATTAATTAATGCGGGGCTCGCAGAGGTGCCTTTTATTTGGCGTTTATTTGGCGTTTATTTGGCACCGGAAAGGGTTAGGCGAGGGCAATTTGTTTCCGTTGCAAATGCACAATTCATCATTGCTTATGTAACTAATTTGGCTGGCGGTGAATCAGAGGTGGACCGCATGAGTCTCGACCATTCGTAATTAAAAATATTGCCGAGCTGAAAGAAAGGACCAAAAAAATATAAAAATCGTATATTTAAATGAAGGAAAAATTGGCAAAACCGAGCTGAGCTTGTCATTCATTGAGCATTCGAAATTCTTGGCAAAAGTTGGCGGTCAAGCTGTCGGCTCAGAAAGCCTTAAGCTTTTCGCCAGACTTCAGTTCAGTGCTTTTCATCGGTTTCCCTTCGGAGATTTGTGGTCGGTTTTCCGGAAATGGCGTTGCAACCCCCCAGGGCAATGTCGAGAGAGGTGAGTTGGAAATTTCCCTTAGAAATACACCCCTCAACTTTTGATTTTATGTTTTTAAAAAAAACAGCTGTGTGAACTTGTCAAAAGAAAAACTTGACCTTTATTTTAACGCCAATGAAAAATTTTTAAATAAATTTTTCTTAACCAAGACCTAATTTGTAATTATAACAAAATAATTTCACCGTCGATTTATTAACATTTGTAAATTAAACAAAAAACTAAAGTTAAATTCAAAAATAAAAAATATTCACGACAAACGTCAAAACTTTTGTTTTCTTCTTTTCTTATGTATTTTAGTTAAATTTTGAAAAATTAATTATTTTCATCTTGTTACTATTTTTTAATCTTCTAATTTGTCTTTCTGACATAATTTTTGTTTGAAAAGTGTCATTTGTGTTTTTAAATATTTCAAAATGTGCAATTATAAGATAAAAATATCAGTTTTCGAGAGTTTAGATTTGGAAAATCCGAAATTTTAGAAGTCAAAAACACTCAAATAAAAGCTTCTCAAGAAAAATTATAAATTCTAATTAATATAATTTCTTAAACGAACAAATTTTTGTTATAAAAGTGTAATTAGTGTTTATAAATATATTTCAAAATTTTCAATTTTAAGATAAATTTATCACTTTACATCATTTTAGAAGAGTTTAGAATTAGAAAATCCGAAATTTTAGAAGTTAAAAACACCCGAATAAAAAACTTCCGAAAAAGTATAAATTCTAATTAATACTTAAATTATCAAATTCCGCTAATTAATAAAATTCAACGGAGATTTATTTTATTATTTATATTATTTATTTTTGCATTTTTATTTGCATATTTATAATTATTATTTATTATTTACGTATTTTCCAAAAATGTTTAATTTGGCGCAGAAATTGTTTATTTGGACTCAAAAGCAAAAATTAAAAATAATTACAGAATTTTCTCTCTTTAGTTGTCGCACTTAAAATGAGTTATTACGGAGCTCTTTTCTAAAAGATATAAATAAAAGCTGTTTCTTTTTACTTTTAAAAGTTTTCATTTGAAATTCACGCCTGAGGATAACTTTTCAATGACAGTTTAGAGAGCAGTGGCTTTTATGATTTCAGAAATCTCCTGTGAAAGAGAAAATAGCCATGTTCATGAACAACACATCCAGAGGCGAAGATCCCAGCAAATTGGGCGAATTAGAATACGGGAGGTAATTGAATAGCGATACTTTGACTTTTCATTCTTGTTACAAGTTAGAACTTGCACTTTCATTCAAACTGAGGTCCGATCCGCTAATTTTGGCGGTTCTGACCTTAAAAGTTTTCCCATCGACAGTTGGATTCACTCAGTCGAAAGCCACCGAATAATGTTATTTCAGTATTGAAAAACATGGAAGAGTACATTGGGAACTTGGTCACCTCTCTGTCTCCTTTTAGAATTAAAATGGACGCATTAATTTTCACCTTTTTGTAATCTCCAAGGTCGAAATATTTAGTAGGTAATAATTTGCTTTTTCAAAGCATTTTGTTTTCTAATAAAATAAATCCCGAATGACAAAATCCCAACTTTGGCAGACAAACAAGGACGAATGAAGTCCGTTGAGGCTGAATTGTTTGACTTGACGGTTACCATAGACACGTCATCATTTGTGTAATTGTTAGGTGCGTTTTACTTATTTTTATTGATATTACTCAGAGTATCGGAACGTTTCCGTGAAAAACTCCGAGAGAATCTCTTTCATGCGCTTTCCCTCAAAGTGCAACGAAAATAGAATATATTATATTCAGGGGTTTGACAACTCACCCATTTCATACAGCGCAGACAGGAATTGGCGAACGGTCTCCGACAGCGAAAAAGACAGCTACCCAAAAAACGAGAGCAGTAAAATGACTCAAGCGGAAAAATCATTTCCTCATCCCACGCAGAATTTTAATAAAAATATTTCATTGCTGACGTAATTAATTTTTAAGCCAGAGCTCACCTATTTTAACGATCAGTTTTCCACTTTATAATGAGCTTACGGAACCGACGTAAATAAATCTCATTGGCAAAGGTTTTGGCGCGGACCATAGACAACAAAATCATAAAAGGAATGCTAATTTTGCAGAGAGTTTACTCCGCGCAAACTTTCAAAACGGCTAAAACTGAAAGCTTTTAGAAGAAAAAATATATGGAAAGTAAAATCTGAGCAAACAAAACTGCCGAAATATCAAAAAATAGACCGTCCGTTAATAAAGTCAATAATTATAATGGAACATTTTTATGGACTATAAAAGCAATTTTTTTTTGATTGAAACATTCGAGCTTTTACGTTTATTAGATAAATAAACTAATTCTGAAATTTTTATTATTTTTTAGGCCGGTTGTGGGATCAAAAACGGAAGCTAGGGGTCTAAAAGCTCATGCCCACGTGTTCAGGGAAATTTTGGAGCTTTGTGAAATTATCCACTCTGACGGAGATATAAGATTTGTCGATGATGACGGCATTGAAAGAATTGGTATTTTATTTGGAGATTTGTTTAGAGTGAGTATTAATGTTCCAATTTTCTACTTTATCTAATTGTAGATAAAAATGATTTTAAACATTTTTACCAAAGTCTTTTGATAATAATACCCAGAAGAATATCTTGGTAAAAATGCATAAGATAAAAACTGTAAAACATTTCTATTAATACTTCATTGTTTTTCTTTCTCAGATATACACAGTGATTTCGGACAAATGTGTTGGCCTACTTTTGAGAGCCCGAAAGCATTCCTTAGTCACATTCGAAGGAGAAACATTATTTCAGGTTAATAATTTATTTATGAGGTTTACAGTATGGAGAATACTTTTTTCTTGAAATTCTGATTAGGCTGGAGAATAAGTTTGTTTTCCCATTGTCCATTTTAAATAAACTTTAAATGCTTTAATTGATTCTATAAGTACAGGCCAAGTTCATAAGTAACTTCCTTTAACAGCAAAATGAGTTCTGGCCTTTGTATTATGGGTTGCCATGAGTTTCCATTTGTAGAGGAAACTACAGTTAATTTTTGTCAACGGTTTTGTGTGATGCATAATTTTAAACAAAATAACTAACAAAAACGTTGGACATTTCACAATCAACCAAATAAATAATTAAACTGCAAATATCTGACAAGAAAAAGGAAATTACTTATAACTCAACCTAATATTATGACAAGTTCTGCTCCTTTTCATTTAATTTTTTATTTCTTTTGTCTTATTTTGTTCATAAAAATCAAATTCATATCTTAAATGAAATTTATTTTCAGAGGAGAGATGACAACACACCCATATTCCTGACAAAACCCTTACCAGAAATTAAGGAACAATTAATGGCTGCAATAAAGGGAGAAGACCACACTGTACCTTGGCATACAGGAGTCACTGGCACAGCTAAAACCTAAAAATGGATTTTTCAAAACCTGGTTTTAAGGTTGAAAAGTCTTGTCTTAAAGTTCAGTTCTCTCAACTGGAGCTAAGGCATCACAGTTTATTATGATTATTATAATCTGGAATCCAAAATGTAAATAATTTGAAAATAAAAGAGTTTTACTAAAATGCATTCAACTGTAATTTTTAGCCGTATATATTATAGGCAATTGTAGGATACAAAAGTGAAGAGTTTATATAATCAAGATTGTATGTAGAACTTTAAATCAATTTAAAATTAAAAGCACTCAAATAGTGGTTACAATTCCTTATTCTGTCACTCAGTAAGAATACTCCTCTTCAACCATTTTCTTAATCTAACCACAGTTTCAGTGTCGAGCATTTGAATTAGACAGTTTTTTATCTATTGTTAAGTCTATGGCAGGTAATTAAATTCTTGAAATCCAATGACAATATTACAGCAAATATTGAAATATATTGTAAAAATAATATTATGCATATATTAATTTAATCATCTTTCCAGTTATTGAACAAAACATTATTTTTTTCCTTCTACCATTATTATGTGATAACCAAACTTGGTTTTTACAGGAGGATCTGTATAAACTGGTGAACCTAGAGATGAAACAGGTAATGCAAAAGCAGCATCTTGAAAGGGCCCAACCATTGAACCTCTAACCATCCATCCAAGGTCTCCCTAAAAGATTCAAATTTGATTTGTGATTAAACTCTGTCTCATTCCATGAGCTTTTAAAAGCCAAAGAGCCATGCTTTCAATTTACTCACCCCAGAACGAGCTTTGTCTTCACTGTATTGGGCAGCAACTTCGTTGAATTTCATCCCTTCCTTCAGCTTTGCCAGAGCTTCCAAACATTTGCTTTGTTTTTCGCATAAAATATGCCTCACCTGCAATAACACAAATGCTACGTCTTGTTTTTTTCACACCATTTCCACTTTCGCGTTTACAAACCTTAACTGAATTTCCTCCTTTCTTTTCTTTTTCTGGAGCGCCACCTTCTTTTTCGGTTTTACCCCCTTTCGCTTTACCTTTACTCGGTGGCATTTTAACTGACAAATTTCTTATGCTATTCTTTACTATTTATTTTCCTCATCGAAGTTGGTACATATTATTAAATACTATCATACTCCGGAGAACATTGTATTTTATTCAATATTAATTAAAATGAAAATGATTACTTAATTTTCTTAAAAAATCTCTAAATAATGAACTTCAGTAACACAAGCGTGGAGTCCACAGTAAAAACAAAAACGCAAACCGGCAACACTGTACAGATTACAGTGTTCACTCGTTTATCGCGGGGGATGGGTTCCAAGAGCAGCCGCGAAAAACGAATTTCCGCGAAGTACGCACATACATGAGTTTCACCTTCTCTTTGGCCTTTAGGTTCCTTACCAGCATCGGTAGCAAGAATTCTCTTCGGAGGCATTGTAGGGATAAATATTGAAACTAATTTCAACTGAGTTCAACACAAAAACTAACGAGTGCACTGAATCACAATATAACTGCGTGACCTAGCAGTCATTTGCCTTTTTACCCTTTGCGGACTGTTAGCAAGTTATAACTCTATGATTTTTCCGAGCGGGCTATGATGTTTGTTGTTGGGTTTTGCAGGGGAAAAAGCCATTGAGTTATCAAAAGAAATTCTTCCGATTTCTACGGCATTATTCATACATGTACGGATTTTTCACAACCAAGGGAATCATTCTCCAAGGGCAGGTATGGACCGGTACGTCACTGAAAAAAAAACCGCGAAGTAGTGAATACGCCATAAATGAACGGCGAAGTAACGAGGGAATATTGTACTCCCAAATGTACGAAAAATCGAAATCTGTAAGAATAAAACAAAATGCCCATAGATCTATTCATTAGGAAGTAGAGAAACGGAAAAAAGCCGTCGGAACCTCAGAGGACGCCGTTGTTTAGAGTTATTCGTAAAACTAACTTTTTCAAACTTTTTCAAACATTTTTTTTTTCTGTACTCCCAAATGTACCAAAAATCGAAATCTATCAGAATAAAACAAAATACACATAGATCTATTCTTTAGGATGTGGAGAAACGGAAAAAACCTCTCCTGAGCTCAGCTGACGCCGTTCTTTAGAGTTATTCGTAAAACTAACTTTTTCAAACTTTTTCAAACTTATTTCTGTACTCCCAAATGTACCAAAAATTGAAATGTGATTAATTAAAACAAAATACACATACATCTATTCTTTAGGAAGTAGAGAAACGGAAAAAAGCCGTCGGAACCTCAGAGGACGCCGTTGTTTAGAGTTATTCGTAAAACTAACTTTCTCAAACTTTTTCAAACATTTTTTTTTTCTGTACTCCCAAATGTACCAAAAATCGAAATCTATCAGAATAAAACAAAATACACATAGATCTATTCTTAAGGAAGTAGAGAAACGGAAAAAACCTCTCCTGAGCTCAGAGGACGCCGTTGTTTAGAGTTATTCGTAAAACTAACTTTTTCAAACTTTTTCAAACTTTTTTCTGTACTCTCAAATGTACCAAAAATTGAAATGTGATTAATTAAAACAAAATACACATAGATCTATTCTTTAGGATGTGGAGAAACGGAAAAAACCCGTCGGAACCTCAGGTGACGCCGTTGTTTAGAGTTATTCGTAAAACTAACTTTTTCAAACTTTTTCAAACTTTTTTCTGTACTCCCAAATGTACCAAAAATTGAAATGTGATTAATTATAACAAAACACACATACATCTATTCTTTAGGATGTAGAGAAACGGAAAAAACCCCTCCTGAGCTCAGAGGACGCCGTTGTTTAAAGTTATTCGTAAAACTAACTTTTTCAAACTTTTTCAAACTTATTCCTGTACTCCCAAATGTACCAAATATCGAAATCTATCAGAATAAAACAAAATGCACACAGATCTATTCTTTAGGATGTAGAGAAACGGAAAAAAGCCGTCGGAACCTCAGGTAACGCCGTTGTTTACTTTTTTCAAACATGAAAACTTTGCAAAACTTCATTCGTTCCTATATAATAACGTTCTAAGTTTAAACACAGGTGTGGGACAATGTTTATACTTCTACTATTTATGCTGGCAATACTATACTTTCATACCTTTTTAATGATTTGATTGATATCTGTTTATGGTAAGAAATAAATATTTTGAATTGAA